>JAUMHN010412907.1:0-14185 GCA_032360265.1 Heliamphora ciliata
TAATTTCATAAATTGCATATCTAGATTTAGTGCGATATTAAAAGGTTTTTCTGAAAAGTTTTTTAAATTCTCCATTGATATAAAAGAAACCCAATTCTCCCCCCCCCCCCTCTTGGGTTGCCTGTTTACTAACACTTAGCTTTGAAGGTTTCAACCTTCCCGTCTACTCCTCTCTTTTTCTTATAGATTCACTTGCATCCAATGGGTTTTAACCCTTCGGGTGGTTCTACAAGTTCCCAAACCTGATTGAAATACATAGATTCCATCTATGAATTTATAACCATTTGCCAAAGATCTACATCTTTTTCCTGGATTGATTCATTGAAGTTACAGGATTCGATATCCAATTTTATCGGGATCTTATCAAAAGATTCTCCCAAGAACTTATACCGATTAAGTTGATAAGCAATCCTTCCACTATGACGAGGTACTACCTGTGTCTGTGTACTAGTAGTAACACGCTATGTAGAATCTGAACCCAGTACATCAGCACCATGTCCTTAATTTTCCCTTGTCCTAATAATCCTCCCACTACGATGAGATAATGGAATATCAGTGACTTATGGTTCCTCTTCTGTTCTATTGGTATTTTCACTCAGTTCTTCTAAAACAATTTTACATTTGGGTCTGTGGTCCATAGTATAATTCTCTTTCAAGAATTGGGCATTGGTGCTAATAATGACCTTATGATCTTTAGGATTATAAAATAGACCACCATTCGTTTCCTTGGGATACCCCACAAAAAATAAACTTCTGTCCTTAGTTTCAACTTACCCGTGTTCCCTTTCAGCACATGTGCTGGACACCCCTAAATTTGAATGTATTTCAGACTAGGCTTACACCCGATCCACAATTCTGTGGGAGTACAAGGTACTGACTTAGAAGGTACTAAGTTCAAAATATAAGTCGCTGTCTCTAAAGCAAGTTCTTAAAACAAATCAGGTAATCCTGAAACTCATCATAGACCTTACCACCTCTATAAGAGTCATATTTCTTTTTTCTGCTACACCATTATACTGCAGAGTGCCAAGTGCAGTCAACTGGAATAATCCCCTCTGATGACAAGTAGTTCCTAAACTCTCCAAAGAGATACTCTCCACCACGGTCGGATCGTAGTGATTTGATACTTTTACCCAGACGCTTCTCCAACTCCGCCTTGAATTCTTTGAATTTCTCAAAGCATTCAGACTTAACGATGCATCGGGTAAATGTATCCATACCTTGAGTAGTCATTAATAAAACTGACAAAGTACTCAAAGCATCCTCCCGATAAAATTCCCTAGAGAACTTAGGAAAGTATTTATCCAAAAATACTTTGGTAAACGCTGCCCATATACCTTCCATGGTAGTTCTGGAAAATTTTCACCACTTATGGGCATCACCTCTCAGTTGGAATGCTGCAAATACAACCCTCAAATCATCCTTGACTATCTGTAGTGTATCCAGAATCCTGGTCACCAGCTCCAGCCATTTAGTAGCCACCTCGGGATCAGGATCCCCAACAAAGGTAAGTGGGTCAAGACATCAGAACTCTCGCATCGCGATAGTCGCCCTCAGCTCAGGTACTCTCTCTCTCTCTCTCTCCCCCTAGCAGCCTCGGCTAGTTGACGGATGAAGCTTACCATCTCACACAGTAAGTCTACCCTATCTACGGGTCCTTGGGGAGCATTAGCATCCCCAACATCAGGGATTGGCACATCCCCTTGGTCTAAACCATGGCCACGGCCTCGACCACAGCCTCATCCTCTCAGCGCAGACATAACTTTTATATGAAAGAAATATAGAATATAACAACATAAGATTCAGCCCATCATGTTATTACAGATATAAGTCACATAATCATACTAACACTTAACCATAGACAATAATGTAAACACATCTCACATACTGAAGAGAACCGACAAGAGTGACACGTCTATTTGGGTAACCTACTTAGATTCCTTACTAGAAAATACGTCACCTAAACGCATTTCTAACTTAGCTTTCAAGCTTGTTAATCCAAATGCCCGAAGGCAAAATCAGCCAATCCTAAGGTTCAACCCCCATGCTCACGTATACACAGCATTTACATACTTAACATGTTATCATCCTCATGTTATGAAAATATTTAAATACATGCAATCAAGCACACGCAACTATCCTCACAGGGTGATGCAACCTCTTTCCACAGCTCTTAGGTATTCAAACCCAGAGTTTTGATACCAAGTTGTAACACCCCAATTTCCAAATAAAAAAAATCCCACGAAAGCCAAAATGGAAACGAGATTTTATTTATAAATAAAATCTTAAAACATGCCATTTTAAACCAAAAGGGGTTACCCAAAAAATTTTCTATCCAAAACCTCCTCTCGAGACAAAACAGAACTTTTCCACACAGCAGCTGCCTGCTTGAGCGGGCCATCCACCGCTCGAGCGGTGAGACACCCGAGAGATTTTCAAACTAAAAACTAGAAAATCTTCCCAAGTCTCAAAAACACACATAAATAACCTTATCTTTGAATAAGGGTTTAAATAAGGGTGATCTTACAGGATAAAGGGGAGAAAGCTTACACAACAAGCTTTGGGTCAAAGCCCAAGGCATGGGTTGTCTTATAAATATCTCACGCCAGGTTACCTGCTCGAGCAAATAGAGATCCACTTGAGCGGTCCCCCACCGACTTAACTCTCTGCCACCAAACCGCTCGAGCGAATAGAGACCCACTCGAGCATTCACTGCTGGGTAAAAACCTGAACAAAAGATGCATGACTAAGCCCACACATGCATAACACATAATGAAACATGATATTCAATAACGATTAAAGCACTAACCAACACATCGAATAAACATAACAAAAAAAATGAAATCGGGTCTCATAAGAAGGGCCCCATACCACTCCAATGCCTCCTTAGAACCACCGAAGCTGTAGATAGGTCGACCAACCTATGGAAGGAAAAAGAAGAGGATCAGATGATATAATAAAAGTAGTCAAATCAAATGGAATGCAAAAAAAAATGAAGATAAAAAGCCAAACCCTAGTCATATGTGAAGCGCTGTCTAGGTCCTACGTTCGTGAGACCATCCCTAGGTTTTCTAAGCCTTGGTGCGCAAGACAAATCCCATTCAAAGTCCTAGTCATATGTGAAGCATTATCTAGGTATTCCTAAGTCTAGACAGCGTCTTAGGTCTATCAAGCCCTAGTGAGTTAGGCACCCTAAGCCCTAATACGCTAGGCAAACCCTTTTTTTAAACCCTAGTCATATGTGAAGCATTATCTAGGTCTTAGGTTCGTGAGACGATTCCTAGGTTTTCTAGAACCCTAGTATGCCAAGTGAAACCTATTTCAAATTCTAGTCATATCCGAAGCATTGTCTAGATATTCCAAAGTTCAGAGGGCGTCCTAGGTCTATCAAGCCCTAGTGAGCTAGGCACCTTAAGCCTTGGTGCGCCAGGTAAATACTTTTTTTAAACCCTAGTCATATGTGAAGTGTTATGTAGGTCCTAGGTTCGTGAGACAATCCTTAAGTTTTCTAAGCTCTATTGCGCCAGGCAGACCCCGTTCAAAATCCTAGTCATATGCAAAGAATTTATCTAGGTATTCCAAAGTTCAAACGGCATCTTAGCTCTATCAAGCCCTGGTAAGTTAGGCACCCTAAGCCCTGGTGCACCAGGCAAACCCTGTTTGAAACCCTAGTCATATGTGAAGCGTTGTCTAGGTCCTAGGTTTGTGAGATAATCCCTAGGTTTGTTTTAAACTCTTCTCCTCAAGCATCCTATGTTTTAAGCCCTGCTCCTCAGGTATCATATGTTTTAAGCCCCGTTTCCCGGGCACCTATGCTCTAAATCCTAGTAATTAGTTGTTTTGTCCAAAAACTCCAATTGCTCAGGTGTTCTATTAGATCCATAGTTCAATGTCCAGATCCATTAGTTCTGAATGTTATTAGTGTGGTTGAATTGCATTTATATCCATTATAAGTCCCGTTTGTTATCAAGGTTTATTAAATTTGTTTTGAGTTCTTCAATCACAAATAGCATATCGTAAGTAATAGGGGATCCTAGACATGCATCTACGTCTAAATATAAAGCTACAAACCATGCTTCAAAATTTTAAATTGAGGAAGAAGAAAAGAGAACCTACCATGTGATTCTAACGAGAAAGGTGAGCATGCGGCTCGCGAAGAAGAAGGTCGAAAGCGACATCAGCAATTGGAGGCTCGTACCTCCTCATCCCACTCGGCCTTAGACAGTGTGGCACGGGAGCATAATGACAAGGGTCAAAGGGAGCTGGAATGCCCTCGCCAGCATGAAGGTCCAAGAAACCCGTTATCTCTTCCTTGGCTATTGCCTCCGCTGCAGTCTCTTGACCCCCGCCTCTTGTGCTGCTGCTACTGCCCTTACCACTCTATCTTGATCCTTATGTGCCTGAAGTAATGACCGCTCTACCTCGGTCGCCAGTATGTCCATCGCCCCCATAGCAGTGGAGGGCTGAGGAGTAGAAATTCCGCTGACAGGTACGCTAGAACCAACTTCCCCAATGGTGTCAAGGGAAGTACTGTCGAAAGTAGAGGGTCCCCATCGTGCCCCAAAGATATCATCACCTGCCATGTGATCTGAATAGCTAAAAAGCTAAGAGGAAAAAAGTCTTAAAGATCTGAGAGTTCAAGAGGGAAGAAGAGAGGTTAGAGAGAGAGAGAGAGCAAAAGATGCAAGTGAGGCTGCCTTGCGCGTTTGGGGGGCTTTGATGACGCGCGAACCTTGTGACCGCAACATGCGATGTTAGCAGTCGTACGGTTTTTGAACCGTTTTGTTGCAACCGCAAGGTTCATTCAAAAAGATCCTCGCAACCGTAACCTGTCGCAACGGTCATGTCACGGCCTAGAGTTTCGAACCCTGCGACCGCAAGGTTCGAATATTGTGGGTGCACGTGTTTTAGTAATGATTGCGTATTGGGTTTATGATTATCTCTTAAGAGCTTGTTAGGGTGTTTGTTTTGGTATTTAAAAGATAATTTTAAAAGTCTTGACTCGATTTTTTTATTATTTTTATCCTGTACTCGTTCTAAATTTTTAAGTCTTGACTTGACCTATTAATTTGTGATTTTCTCCCGATGAGAATAATTTTAAACTTTTGACTCGACTTTTTAATTATTTTTATTCCGTGTTCGTCCCGAATTTTTAGATCTTGACTCGACCTATTAATTTGTAGTTTTCTCCCAATGAGAATAATTTTAAAGTCTTGACTCGACGTTTTAATTATTTTTATCCCGTGTTCTCGTCCCGAATTTTTAAGTCTTAACTCAACCTATTAATTTTAAAGTTTTGACTCGACTTTTTAATTATTTTTATCTCGTGTTCTCATCCCAAATTTTTAGATCTTAACTTGGCCTATTAATTTGTCATTTTCTCTTGATGAGAATAATTTTAAAATCTTTACTCGACTTTTTAGTTATTTTTATCCCATGGTCGTCCTGAATTTTTAGGTGTTGACTCGACCTATTAATTTGTGATATTCCCCCGATGAGAATAATTTTAAAGTCTTGACTCGACTTTTTAATTATTTTATCCCATTCTCGTTTTGAATTTTTTGGTTTTGAATCGACCTATTGATTCATGTTTAAGATAATTTATGTGATCTTGACTCGATCCTTTTCATTATTTTAATCCCCAGCTGAATTCTTAGATCTTAACTCGATTTTTGAGTTGTTATTCATTTGTGCTCCCTTTAGATCTTAACTCAATCTTTAAGGTATCTATTGATCATGTTGGTATCATGTTTCATGCTTTACATCTTGCATTTGCTCCGGAACTACGTTTTGGTCTGATCCATACGCAAAGGGGTACGTAGGCAGCTCAGCAAAAGTTTGAAAACGACCACCATCATATGAATGCTTGTGTGTTTTGTATCTTAATTAAGATTGGCGGCTCGGTCAAATGGAGGTTGTCTTTGGGTCTTTGACATAACTCGCATCACGCGTTGCTGCACAAGTTGTGTCGAAAAGGAGCAACTGTAGAAATCTCAATTTGATCCCGATGAATCTTAGGCTTATCCAAGTGTGTCTGATGATGAAAATTGAGTGGGTTAATGTCTCTAAACGATCAACGGGAAGCAATCTGAATCCAATACTCTGTGAAATCAAACCACAAGATCATAGTTCTTAAACCTTGAGGCTGCAACCTTCAAACTTTGCGACCTGGTTATTCACTGGCCCAAGTAATGACACCCGCAACCTTTGAACCGTAGCATTGATTGTTGCAACCACAATGTGAATCTCTTGCAAATCCTAAAATTTGTTACGGTCGCAACCTTGATCCTCACAGTCGCAACCTTTGAAGGTAGCGACCGTAACCTTTTTGAGCCCAGTCTGAGCTTTGGACGTGGCAGCACCTCATTAGTTGGCATATTCTATATAAACGTACATTTGGTACAATTTTGGAGAGACACATTTTGCTGACATCGATAGACTACCACTTTATTAAGGACAATTCAAGTACACCGATAGTCGACGGTACTCCCAACTCACACCTCGATCCATACTACTGCTCAATTTTGACTCGAATACTAGAATTGCACTACTTCTCGAGGATTGAACTGACGATCCTATATTCCACGACTTGAGGACTCCTTTAGACAGTCGCATTTTAGGTATTTTGTGATGACCCCGACATTTCTCTCCTTACATTTTCTACCCCCGTGAAGAGGTCTGGTTTTGAATTTGAATTTAAATTTTTGAATTGCATGTTTATTCTTTAGTTTTTCTATCACTAGGTTTAATTACCTCGTCTATGTGTTTGATTTCCAATTTTGAGTTGTTAAATCGAGTGCATGCTTAATTTTAGAGAATTTGGTTAACTTTTATTATAGTTTGGATTAAATAGTCTCAATTGTGTTCTGTTTATACTGCACACTAGCACCACAATACACTGTCCATTAAAATTCAGTAAAAAAGTGCTCAAATTCTTTGCGATCGCAACTTCCATAGTTGCAGTCGTGACAAATATGCATTAACATGCTTGAGGGTGTGATTCTGATCCTCACGACCACAACCTTTTGGCCTTCAGTTCTTGCGACCGCAACATATGTGTGTTACGGCCACAACCTTTGTTTTATTTCCAATAGCTTAATTCCATTCTAGTAGCTTAATTGTGTCTTTATCGTGTTCTGTCTTGCCATGATTGAGGCATTTAGTATGCAATTTGTAGTATAGATCAGCATGTTTAAAGTTTAGAAATCCTTAGGTTTATTTCTCTTTCGTTTAAACCCATGTCATGCTAGTGTTAGTCATAGTTTAATTTTAACATGATTAGGATTTGCTAGTTTATTTGAGAACTTCATTCTGTGTATATTGCATGGGATTTTCACCATGTATCCTTTAGTTAGACTTTGCTTGCTTAGGACCTAGGATTTCTTTTCATACTTTTGTTTGGTGTTCTATATACCTATGCTATGCTATTTTTATTATTTAATTTTAGATGTTCTCTCTTTGCCCCTATTTTTTTTATTTGCATGCATTTGAGAAATTTAATTAAAGAACCAATGATGATTAGTAGAGGCCAACCTCACGGTGGGGCGAACGGGTGAACGGGGTGCCTAACACCTTTCCTAATTCGTACCTTAACCCTCGAACCCTTATTTTCTCTGGTTAAACATTTTAAAGATCAGTGGCTATTTTTATTTTTCTTAATTTTTCTCAAAAATCAAGTGGCAACTCCATTTTTCACAAAAAGGATTTCTAAAATCTTTTGGTATTCAAGGTGTTAAAAAGTTTTCAAAATAGCTCTTGAATTTCCTATTTTTTAACCAAATCTAAAATCCTGGCACCACAGCCGATTATACTGAAGGCACCACATCCAGATCTAGCAAGAAGTTCCTGAGCTAAACGGCCTCCTTGGTTGCTTCAGAAGTTGCCACGTACTCAGCCTCTAAGGTGAAATCAACAATACAGGACTGCTTGATACTTCTCCAATTTATGGCTCCATCACCCAAGGTAAACACATATCTCGAGATTGACTTTTGGGAATCCTTATCTGACTAAAAATCAAAGTCCATGTACCTCAAAGGCACTAGACCATTTACTTAGTAAACCAACATATAATACCTAATTCTTTTTAGATACCTAATTATATATTATACCATTGTCCAATGCTCTTGCCCTAAATTAAACTGATATCTGCTAACCATGACAACGACAAAATAGATGTCGGGTTTAGTGCCAAGCATAGCATACATGAGGTTTCCTACTACCGAAGCATAAGGAACCTCCTTCATCTTCTCTATCTCAACAGCTGTCTTAGGACACTGATCCTTGGATAGAGAGATTCCATATCTTAAAGGGAAAAACCCTTTCTTGGAATCTTGTATGCTAAAACGAGTAAGGACTATGTCGATATAAGTAGCTTATGATAAGTCTAACATCCTCTGTTTTTTTATCTCGTATAAGCTTAATTTCAAGGATGTGACTTGCTTCTCCCAGATCTTTCATATAAAACTAGTCAGATAACCATACCTTCACGAAAGATAACACCCACACATCATTTCTAATGAGTAAGATATCATCCACGTAAAGTACTAAAAACACCATCACGTTTTCATCACGCTTCTTGTACACACAGACCTCGTCAATACTTTGATCAAAATCATAAGACTTAATGGCCTTATCAAATCGAGTATTTTGAGACCTAGATGCTTGCTTTAAGTTTATAAATAGAACTCTTAAACTTGTACAGCATGTGCTCCTGCTCCTTTTCTATAAACTCATCTGCTTGCGCTATATAGATACACTCGTCAAGACTTCCATTAAGAAAAACTGTCTTGACATTCATTTACCGAATTTCGTAATCGAAATGAGCAGCAATAGATAAGAGAATCCGAATATAATTAAGCATGGCTATCGGCAAAAAGGACTCCTCATAATCAGTCCTTTTTTTAGAGTAAACCCTTTTGTAAGAAGCCAAACTTTGAAGGTATTAGCCCAAGGACTTTTTAATTAGATTTTGATAATTTTGATAATTTATTTTCTAAGTAAAATTGATTTAAAAACAAATAAGGCTTACTATTTCTAAAAATGTAATATTGACACTAATTGACAAATGAGTTGACACATTTAGCCATAGAAGATGACTCATCTCTCAAATAGATTGATACTTAAATATTTTGTGTTGACCCTAATTGATATTTGAGTCAACACCTTAAGGTAAAGAATACTTGATCTTCTCAAGTGTGTTGATACCTTTGAAAGTTGGGTTGACAACTTAACATGTTTATCTAAGATGTTTTAGGTATTCCACTTTGAGTCGAAACAAATTAAAATTTAAGTTGACAGAAAAGAACCGAGACTCTCAACACTAAAAATGAGTCGACACAAACTCAGTTTGAGTCGACACCAAGTGATTCTTCACTTTGGTTATTCGAGATTTTGAGTCGACACAAATTGAAGATGAGTGGATACAAATATACTAAGGCTGCCTGCAGAATTTGTGAGTCGACACAAATGTACCGAATCTGCCTGGAGAGTTTTGTGTCGACACAAAAGCCAAAATGAGTCGACACAATTACTGAGGTTTCCTACACTTTTTAGTGTCGGCACCAAAGGCAATTTGAGTCAACACAAAAAAAATCCTCCCAGAGAGCTGAAGAACAAAAAAAATCCACACCAAATGTATTTCTGTTGACACCGTTGAGTTGGAGAATGGTGCAGATATTTGAGTCGACACCAACGAAACATTGAGTAAACCCAACCACTTAAAGAATCAAGTCCTAGAAGATTTGTGTCGACCCAAAACCAATTGTGTCGACACCTGCGACAGAAATTCAAAATGCGCGGCTGAGTTCAATGGTTGAATTTTTGGTATTTATTACTCCAACCTACCTCCAACGGTCATGAATTTTCAAGAGCCTATATAAGGAGTTACTCTTCAGCATTTAAATGAACAGGAGACTTACATTTACTGTTGTATTTCTTGAATCAAAATCAAAATCTCTCAAGCTCTCATTTATTGTTCATAACTCCAGCTCTTGTATCTCATCTCTTTACTTCTCATTTATTACCAATCATTTTGTAAAGAGAGTGAGTGATACTCATTGTAAAACCTCATTTATTATATCTAAGGTTGAATCACCATTCATCATTTGAGTGAGTGAATAAATCTCATTAAAGAAGAACTCGAGATTAGAAGAAAAATAGGGACGTTTTTTCGTAGGATTGTCTTGAAGTTGTAAAGGTTTTGAATGCACATATAAGCATTCTATTTTAGTGAAAATTTTCAAGAAGAGTATTGGGGAGTGGACGTAAGCTTAGAAGAAGCCGAATCACTATAAATTTCGGTGTCCACACTATTACATTAATGTTAAAAAATTACACTTAAAAAATTTAAAAAATCTCACATTTTATAAAAGTGTGATAAAAAATACAAGTAAAATTTATAATTTCACTTTATCATATAAAATGAGATTATATATATTTTTTATTTTATTTATTTAAAAAATGTGATAATAAATAATATTTTTAATCTCACTTTTTATTTATAAGTGTAATAAAAAATTAACTAAAACCAAAATTTAATCTTCACTTTCCTCTCAGTTCCCTCGCTCTCCCCGATAGTCTCAACCCTCTTCACCAGCGCCTCTCTCTTTCCCTTTCTTCCCAGCGCGGCTCATGCCGTGCCCGCTGCTGTCATGACCGTCGGCATCGTCGACCACCAACCCGTTGCCAACCTCCCTCATTATTTTCGTTTCTCCCTAGCTCTCCCTCCGACGCCTCTGTTCATGTCTCTTTATCTCTTTCATTTTCCATTGATGGAGCTCAAGCTTGAGGACCAAGCTTTTTCGGTAATTGAGGATTCAGAACTCTAAATTGGTGGCCACCAGTTGGGATTCAAGCCATCCGGATTAGAGATCTTGCAACTGGACCACAGAGAATCACAATTTTCCCAGAAGCCGTGGTAAATTTTTTCTCCCCTGTTCTACGGCGTTTGTCCTTTCCCCTCTTTTACTAATTTTTTTTTTGTATGGGAGGCCACCAGGGATGAACCATGGTGAAATCAACATATCAAAGCTTCATGGAGCTCGAACTCAACTTGGCCGAAGGCCCTAGAGCCAAAGTTTGAAGTGGCCGAACCCTAGGGCTTGGGATTTTGATCAAAATCTGAGGCGTCAAAGCTTTTTAAGGTAGGATTTAGACTGAATTTAGTGTTTTGTGTAGATTTATATTGATTTTATTTAACTATCTCATGAGACCCTAAGTTGTTAGGAAATTAAACAAGATTTTAGGTTGTCTAATTTAAGGGTTATGATAATTGACAGATTTTATGAAATTGAGATCTAATGTTGGTAGTTTAAGTAAAGTAATTCGGTAAACTGTGGATTGCATTTTGGTGTTCTTTTTCTATCTATGCGGGTTGTGTATGGAATTTTTTTTTTAGGTTGTTCCCCCGCGCTTTTAAGAGGGGGTTGAATGTTTCGGCTCGTATGGTTATTAGGTATTGTTTGTTTATCTTTGGTTATTTTGTTATTAGGAGGCCCCCTTCTAAATGGTAGATAATGTAATTACATGGGGTATGCCTCTTGTAAATTTATAAACTTTTTTTTTTTTATATTACAATTAATTACTCAAAAAAATAAATAAATAAACTGTGGATTGAATATCATCTTTGTATTGATTTATTTGGGAATCACATGGAACTTTAAGACTCCTAAAGGATTAATCAAGTATTTAGTTAAAATAAGAGTAAATGGGTTGTGCTCATGATGGTTGATGGACATGGTAGAATAGAGAATCATGATTGGTAGAAAGCTAAGAACCTATAACTCATAGTATTTGACTAGTGGAGAAAATTGTAATCGAACCTGTGGAAAAAAAGACTTGGTTGAGTGGTGGAATAATATAATAGGAAGTTTGAATCTTTTATCTAACACTTGAAATTCCTAAACTTTGGGAGTTGTGACTATAACCCTAGAAGTAAAATTTGAATTTATTGATAAGATTTCATGATAGTGGTATAAAATTTTGAAATTGGAACCCTTAGACAAGTGCAAAATCTTGTAACTTGATATTCCATGGATTAAGAACTAAAGGTATCGTTTGATTGCTAGATTTGGGAGAAGTTGACAATTAAACTCTAACTTTTGATGTTAAGTGAACTTGAAACTAGGAATATGGCTTCAACTTATCGGGTTTGTGCCATGGTTATGTATCTACATGTGGTTGATAAGCTAGATTTAAAATTTAATTTAAAGAGTTGGAGATTCGGGCATTTGAAAGTTTGCTTAAGCTTTTTAATTTGATAAAAATGTGGGTTAATATTTGAATTAATATGGGGTCGTAATGGACATTTTGATTGCTAAATCATAGGATAAGAATTACTTCAAGGGCTTATATAAAGAGACTTGGCATTTTAATATAAAACCTTAAGTTGAATGTATAAGTTAACTTGAGTATTTGAAAAAACTACATATTTAAACCTCACTTTGTGTTATAAGGTTTGGATCTCATGAGAACTGGATAGATCTAATAAGTCAATATTTTTTTAAAATTGTACATAACAGATGAATAGATGACCCATGGAGTTTAATTTATTACAGGAATTGATTAATTGAACTTTGAGGTTTAAACTACATTCTTGAATAATCGTATAAATTAGCGATACTAATTTAAGATAGTGTGTGTAAACCGAAAGCTTTTGAGTAATTGATAAAGACCCTAGCATAAATCGTGGTTTAATTGGTTTAGATTCATGGTAATAATATGATAATAATATGATTTAAATTAAACTGGAAGGTTTAATAATATGAAAATTTTGATAATAATATGATTTAAATTAAAATTCAATTAAACTAGAAGGTTAAATAAAGAGGAATTAGCCATACAAGTAAATTTATAAATTTTCAAATTTATATAAATAATTGGGTGCTTCTAACTTAGAATTTTTTAGAAAAAAAATAACATAAAATAAAATATATACATCTCAGCCGAAGTTGAGATGTTTCTGGAGACGACATCATAGTAGAAAATTGAGAGGGAGAGAAAAGGAGAGAGGGAGAGAGACGAAGCAGAGAGAACGCGCCTGTGCCCGCGACCATCCGTCACCGCTGTGCCTGCCGCTCCTGCCACCGTCGGCGTCGTCGACCACCAACCCATTGCCGACTTCCCTCATTATTGCAATTTGGACCATTTAATGTTTGATGGTTGTACATTTTTGTTGTTGTCTTTTGTTTATATATTTGCTAGTGATAGGTTTTATATCATAATGGCGTCAAACAAGGTTGTTATTTCGCATATCTTCTTTAAAGAGAGCATCTTAGTTGTTTATTGCCTCGATGCATTCTTTGTGGATGTTTTTTTGTTGGCAACCAATTTTGATGGTAAAGGTGGAACATAACTATTGATTAGCCTTCATTTGGTATAGCTATTTTTATATGATTTTTTTTTTCTGTTGTGACCTTTTTTGATGTTTGTCCAAACATGTCTTTTATATTCCTTTAGCCAAAGGAATCTAAAAAAGTAAAACATTTTGACTAGAATGAAAAAAATTCAGATAAGATGAAAAAGGCCACCTATGCCTTCAAGTGACTCTTTTTTCCATCTTTAGTGAGTTTTTAATAAATTTTTTGATTCCTCCCGTCATGAAGAACTGGAAAAGTAAAAAAAACTGCATCAAAAAATGAAAAAAGTCCTGAAAATGCATAATAATTGATTTAATTGGTCTTGATTCACAATAATTTCATAATAAGGTGAAATTAGGGCAGTTAATTAGTGGTTTAAACATTGTAACTTACTAATTGGTAATTTAATTTGAATATTGAGGCACTTTATATGTGTAAATCTTAGATTGGGTGGTGGTTTCATAAAAAAGTGAGATGTGCAGATCCTCAAAAAAAATAATAATACATGCCACTACTTTTGGTTTGACTCTGCTAAATTAGTTAGTTGTTTATTTTTGTGGGCAAGAACATATATCAATCTAATAATGAAATTAGACACTCACACAAACATGAGTTATTCTTTTTATTTTTATTTTTTTGAAAAGAGGACTGGTGATGAACATTGCTAGAGAAAGAGAGTAATTGTTTGCTAAAAATTTTGAATTGTAGTAGAACTTAAAGTTTTAGAATGTATTCTTAAGTTTAATGTACATGATAGGGAGAGAATATAATTGTTATAGCATAGATTATGAGATTTATGAGTAATTATATTCCAACTACAAGAGAATAAA
>JAUMHN010412918.1:0-14185 GCA_032360265.1 Heliamphora ciliata
CAATTAAAGACGATTATTTATAGAAAATGAATTATGAAAATCATCAAAATCAATTAAAGAAGCCCTTGGGCTAACAGATATATCTCAAATATAGACACATGCCTAGGATTTCTCATGTGATATGATGATAATATGATATGATGTGATTATAATGATTTATTTTGATACCTATAATGACTGCTGTGTAATATTTGAAATCTATAATCATAACAATCCTAGATATCGGACTGAAAATCTTAACTTAGGTACCTGTGCGATGGAGTTTTAAAACATTAGGGATACTAGGGTTATGGTTTAGCTGCCAATAAAGAGACACAATTTTTTTTTTATTTTGGAAAAAATATAAATAAAAAAAACTAAGGGATTGATTTTTTTCATTTTTATTTTTGGGGCTAGACATAAAAATCTAAGGGATTGAATTTTTGTTTTTGTTTTTTGGGGCATGAAAATTTAAAGAGAATTTTTATCAAAAATCTTAAAAATTAGAGGCAATTTTTTTGTTGAAAATCTTAAAAACTAGGACAAATTTTTAAAAATCACAAATCCTAGCAAATTAAGGGGCATTTTTTAAAAATCTTAGAAATTTAAGAAAATTTTTTTAAAAATCCTAGAAAATTAAGAAAAAAATTTCAAAATTCTTAGAAAATTATGGAAAAATTTTCAAAAATTCTAGAAAATTAAGAAATATTTTTTTTCAAAAATCCCAGAAAATTAAGAGAAAATTTTTCAAAAATCTTAGAAAATTAAGGAAAGTTTTTTTAAAAATCTTAGAAAATTAAGAGAAAATTTTTCAAAAATCTTATAAAATTAAAAAAAATTCATGAATCCTAGAAAATTAAAAGAAAAGTTTTCAAAAATCTTAGAAAATTAAGAACAATTTTTCAAAAATTCTAAAAAATTAAGAGAAAATTTTCAAAAATCTTATAAAATTAAGAAAAAAATTTCAAAAATCTTAGAAAATTAGGAAAAATGGGGCAAAACACAAATATCAAATGAAAGATTTTTTATTTTTGATGTTTGGAAAAAACTAAGAGAATGATTAATACAAAATAATAGAGATTTTCATAGCGCACCAGGGCTTAAGATTCCTAGTCTTCTACTAGGACGTGCAAAAATCAAAGGATCGCCACTCACACAGGAACCTAGGGTTATGATGATTTTTCTAGAGTACCAGGGGGCTTAGGGTTCCTAGTATTCTACTAGGACATGCAAAAATTAAAGGATCGTCACTCAAAGACGAACCAAGGGTTAGGAAAATTTTCTTGGCGCACCAGGGTTTAGAGTCCTTAGTCTTCTACTAGGACGTGCAAAGTTTGCCTGGCGCATCAGGGCTTAGGGTTCTTAGTCTTCTAGGGCTTGAGAAATTTGTCTGGCTCACCAGTGCTTAGGGTTACTAGTCTTCTACTATGACATGCAAGGTTTGCCTAGCGCACCAAGACTTAGGGTGCTTAATTTTTAGGGCTTGAAAGATTTGCCTGGCACACCCGGGCTTAAGATGCCTAATCTTTAGGACTTGAGAGATTTTCCTGGCGCATCAGGGCTTAGGCTGCTTAATCTTCTAGGGCTTAGGGAGAATCAAAGGATCGTCACACACACACGAACCTAGGGTTTTTATTGCTTTTAGCCATTTTCTACATTATTTGGTATGCTCTTATACATCCTCTGCTTATCTTCGTCTTTTTTGACTGGTCACTACATCAGAGGTTTCGGTGGTTCTGCCTCTAGAGAGGTGTTGGAGTGGTATGATGCCCTCCCTATTCCTAGCCGAGCTATTATTGATGCCTACAGCTTTGCTCGGTTCATATCCCTTTTGGGTAGAACGAGCAATGACCGATTATGGCTGATAGCCCTAGCCGAGCGGTGGTGGGATACCACCAACACCTTCCATTTCACCACCTTTGAGGCTACACTAACGCCTCTCAACTTCACACTGATCACCGACATCCGGGTTGGAGGAGCTTCCATCCCATTTGACTTGTCCGTTGCCCGCTCTACCGACGCATTAATGTATCTTCTTGGAGCTGTGCCAATACAGATGGATCAAAATTGGGTCCGATACACCTGGTTTTTCGAGCGCTTCCACCATTTTCACTGCTCTGAGCCCCGTCACTACGAGTGGGTTGCCTGTGGATTCCTTCTTTATATGTTTGGTACCTCATTGTTCTCAAACAAAGAAAATACCGTTCATTTACATTACTTGGGTGCCCTTGCTCGCCTCAACCGCGTCGCCACATACGATTGGGGAGGTGCTGCCACCCTGTATGGCTTCATGAGGACTCTGACCCGATTCCCCTAAGAGCTTAGCATAGGGGGATACTAGATGGTTTGAGAGGTATGCTTTAGTTTCTGTACATTTCCATTCATTTTATTACCTGCCATCCATTAACTGCTTGCTAACATTTTTTCTTTACAGCTGTGGACTTATGAGTTCCTTGGACTTCATGACCCGACGAACTCCTCAGCAGACCCTCTAGTCATTCCCAACGCGGCTCAGTGGTCCCGAGGCCTAAAGAGAAAGAAAGATGGGGAAAAGGACATCGACCGAATATGGGTATCGTTAGACCGGCTGACCCCCGACCAGGTATCATTATTTCCTACTTACTGTATTATACATTGCTCTCTGCATTATACTGTTCATTGCACTGTTCATTGCTTACTAATTACTATACACTGCAATGTTCATTGCACTGTACCATTGACTATTCTCTGCTCTGCACGCTGATCATTGTATTCTGTACACTGGCTATCATACTGCACTTATATTTACTGCTTACTGTTCTTCGCATTGCCCTATACTTTGAATTGCTGCAGGTCCACTGGGATATCTAGCGGGGAGTGGAGGATCGGGCCGACGCAGATCTGATGCACAGTCGAGACCTTACTTCGAGGCAAATCCTGCTAGAGGGTCCATTCGATCGGAAGTACTATCTCAGGGAGCGAGTGGTTTGCCAGTCACTCGGCCTCAATCACTTCAGGATACTAGTGGTCCCTCTAGTTCGCATGTGTCGGACCTGTGCCGCATCGACTTACTCTTGGAGATGGTATGGACCCACTCCTCAGAGCTGCTGGTGCTGGAAGGAGATTATACGGCTTGGACTGGGCACATCTGCTGAGACCACTAGGACCTAGCCTAATTGCTCCTGGGTGCAGGAGGAGAGGACGGGCACCGGAGGCTACTAATGCCAGTGCTGCTGACGCCGGTGCTGCTGTGGAGAGGCCTACTTGAGAGACCCACTAGAGCTGCTAGAGGTGGTGCTGGAGGGGGGATAGGTCCTGATATCCCATGGGATATCCAAACGGTTGCGTATGGCTTCCCTTTCCCTCTTTCGGTTCCAGTTCCACCAGCGCCAGAGTTTAGGGCTGAGCTCAGTCAGGTTTGTCTTTCACCTTTCCTTCAATTACTTCTTACTTGCCTAGTTTTCTTGAACTGTTCTGTTTCGTTCTTTGCAGATTGACCAGGCATGGCTGGATCGCACGATGCTGATGGTTACTGCCTGAGGGCACTGGCTCGACAGATGGAAGCCACTATGCGAGTAGCTGGCATTACTTTTGCACCGGTGGCCATTGTGAGTTTCTTATATCTTCTTTTAGTTTTTTCGTACTTCTCTATGTTCTGTTCTGATTCTTTTTCCTCCCTTTTGACAGCCTCCAGTACCACCTGCTGTTATCATTCAGCCACAGGTTCTCGTTCCCTCTCCGGCTCCAGTCCCAGTTCCCGCTCGAAGTCGTGGATCTTGTGCTGCTTCCTCTAGAGCTCGCTCTAGAGGATCTATTTCTTCTGCCAGGAGTCGCTCTAGAGTCGTATCTTCCTCCTCTGGTAGTGATGGTGATGATAGCGATGACGTCGAGAGACTCTTCGAGGACATCAGCTCGGACGAGGTCAGTCCCTCCTTTTGTCGGGTCTGCTCAAGACATCATTGAGAGAGAGAGAGAGAGTTCCCCGCCGATTACATTTATGATTCATTCTGATACACTTATTTTGATACTTTTGGTTTTTTCATAGGCTTGCGTGCCCCAGTTTGATACATTTATGGGCCTCCGTGCTCCCATTTACTGGTTAGTGGGGGTTATTGGGCCTGGGTGCCCCAATTTACATTCTAATACATTATACCACTTTCTGATGCATTTTTGGGCTTTCGTGCCATTTATTGCTTTATATTCACCTGGTGTATGATTTTTCTTTATTTTCTACTCAAACTGTCTTGGATGTATGATACAAATGTCAAAATTTACACAGAGTACAAAAATCACAAACTTATACATGCCTGCCACCTTTTAACATGGCGGTCGCCATAATCAAAGCATGGCGGTCGCCACATTCATCAAGGGTAACATGGCGGTCGCCTGGTCAGAGGGATGATGTCACTGTACGATGTCCTTTCAAGTTGGCGGTCACCACAATGACTGCACCATTTACTACTTTTTCGATCTTCAGCCTTTTTATGCCTTATAAATATAGTTCTAGAGGTCCCATTTCCTGCCACTCTCATCCCAAAATGGCTAGTCCCCTTTTTACATGGATTGAGGCATTTTCCCATATTAAACATTTGAACTTTGCCCCTTTCGGCATCAACTCCTTGTTTTCCCTAATGGCCATAAAGATTGACGGACCATTTTTGAAAGCTACTGCTCAACTATGGGATCCGTAGTCCCACGTCTTCCGGTTTGGCCTCGAAGAGCTATGCCCCACTGTGGAGGAGTTTGCTGCCATTTTAGACCTGATTCCGTGGAGTGCTGTTGTTGTTCTCACTTTCTTCCTTTCAGCTAGGCAGCAGGTGATGCAACTCTGTGGCTTGTCTAGGATGAAAGCTTCTTTTCTGACATCAGGTGACTGTCTTGACATTCCATGGATCATTGAGAGGTTCTGTCCTACTGGTGACCTTGGCGACCTCAACTTTCAGCAACGGCGTCGTTATACCCTTTGTTTTTGTCTCCTTGCCCAGTATCTTCTCGTCCCTTCTGACGGGCAAGTTAATTGTACACTGGTTGACATCGCAAGTCAGATGTGGATAGGAAAAGAATTTGTACCACTTGTCTTAGTCGAGACACTGCTGGGCCTAGATGCTGTTCATCGTGGTGAGACCATTACTTTTGTTAGCAGCCCCTTGCTTCTTCAGGTAAGCTCAAACTTTTCTCTTCATCAGACTTTTGTCATACTGCAAGGCTTTTCTCTTACTATTCTAACTTTTACTACAGATCTGGCTGATGGAGAAGGTAAATCTTATGTAAAAACCACCAATTGATAGGCACAGCGCTGCAGCTTTCCTCCACCGTCCCTACTATCAAATATGCGACATTGCGGCAGCTTGGCATCAGTAGCTCTCTTCACTGACAGGCCCAGATATCACTTGACAGTGTTCTTGGTGGCGAATCTCTGCCATGACCCTGACTACCATGGATCACCCTAGTGTTCTGCTAATTGGTCTGCATCAGACTACTTTTTATTATTCTCAGCGGATCATGCGACAATTCGGTCATAATCAGATCATCCTTCACAGTATTCGAGGCCGTTTATTTTCATCTGCACTGCGGGCCCCATTTCTAGCATTATATCAGGATGGTTAGCCGTCTCGTTCATGATGGAGATGTAGGAGCTGCAGTGTTTGGAGCTTTCTGTCAAGTACAGGATATGGCTGATGCAGGATAAGGAGAAGAAAGACAAAGAAGAAGGGAAATAGGCAGTAAAAAGGAGGAAGATTTGAGGCCCACTACTTTGTTTTAAAGATTTCACGGCTTTTCTTTTTATTTTATTTGTAGAGTTTAGGACTTGTGCGCCCACCCTTTTCATTTTCAAAACCTTGTAACTTAAAGCTAAAGTAATGAAAATCCCACATTATGTTTAAGAAGGATCAAAATTATCCAAAATGTTTTGATTTTTGCAATTAAATAACTTTATTATCAAAATTTGAAGATAAGTTTGCATTGGTCTTACTCAAATTCAAATATGGTTGAAAACAAAAAATGTGACCAGACTTTTTTAAAGAAGTTGCCTATGTATCCCAAGAAAATGGAATCAGGCCTTAACGTAGTCCGGGCTCAGTTTGCTTTCGAGTATTAACACTCTCCTTTTGTGATGCCCTAAGTTTTGCCAAGGTCTCCCTTTCAGGTTTTCAGCCTTGCGGGCTGCTCTAACTTTTGTCTAAGTTGCCTTTTCGATTTTCAACTCAGCGAGTTTTTATTTTATCTTTATTTTTACCTCAAGGATAGTACTTTTTGAGCTAGTTAAGATTGACTGGGGTGGAGAACACATTATCATCCAAATCCATAATGATAACTGCACCACTAATCATGATGATTTTGATCAGAAACGGTCCGGACCAGTTTGGCTTGAACTTGCCCTTTGGGTCAAAAATGGGAGCTCTGATTTCTTTAAGAACCAAATCTCCTTCTCTGATATCCCGGGTATGTACCTTCTTGTTGAATGCTCGAGCTATTCTTTTTGGGTACCCTTGTATATGAAACAGAGTCTGCAGCCTTCTTTCATCAAACAAAAGCAACTCTTTCATTCGGTTACTCTGCCATTCTGCTTCTGAAATACCGGCCTCAGCCACTACTCTTAGTGAAGGAATTTCCACCTCGATAGACAACACAACTTCCATCCCATACACTAAAGAATATGGTGTGGTTCTCGTTGAAGTTCTGATCGACATCCTGTATCCCCAAAGTGCAAATGGTAGATGTTCCGGCCAATCCTTATGTGAGTTGATCGTCTTTTGTAGGATCTTCTTAACGTTTTTGTTTGCTGCCTCAACTGCCCCATTGGTCTGCGGTCGATATGGTGATGACTTGTGAGCCACTATCCGGTATTCTTCGAAAAGATCCAGGATCTCTCCTTAGAAATGCGAGCCATTATTCGAGATAACCTCATGTGAGACCCCGTATCGACAAATGATGTTTTTCTTGATGAACTTAGCGATATGTGAAACTTTCAATACTGTGTAGGAGGTGGCTTCCACCCATTAAATGAACTCGTGCCCATTGACGCCTTCGGTGTTACCCTGCCGATTACATCAATACTCCATATTGAGAATGGCCATGGCGATGCCAGGTTATATAGCTGAGATGGGAAAACGTGCATAAGGTTTGCATGAATCTGACACTTATGGCACCTTTGCACGAACTATATACAGTTTATCTCCATTGTCATCAAAAAATATCATTGTCGCAAGATCTTCTTGGCTAACATATTTGCACTCATGTGAGGTCCACAGACCCCCACATGTATCTCTTTTATCAGCTTTTGGCCTTCTTCAGTGTTGACACACAACTTATTGACCCCAGAATGCCCTCGTTTATACAGTCTTTCCCCACAAATGACAAATTATGCCAATAGTCTTCATATTACACTTTTTTCCTTCTTGCTGGAAAACTTGGGATATTCTCCCTTCTCCACGAAGTTTTGAATATCAAAATACCACAACAGCTCGTCGATGCTCTCCTCGATCGCGGCCGTCATCTCGTATGCCGGCTTTCTCTTCTGCTCGATTATTAATGGTCTCATTCTGACCCCGAGTGGGATGTCAATCATTGACGCTAAAGTGGCCAATGCATCGGCAAATTTGTTCAGCAGTCTTGGCACATGAGTGAAGACCACTGATTCAAAGCACGGTATTAGTTTTTTCAGCTCTTGATGGTAGAAAATCAATGTTAAGTCCTTGACCTTCCATTCTCCTCTTACCTATGAGACCACCAACGCCGAGTCTCCGATGACTTCCAGCTTCCTTGCCCCTAATTCTAAGGCTGCCTCCAATCCAGCTAAACATACTTCATACTCAGCTTGATTGTTAATAACTTTAAAATTGAGCTTCAAAGTCAAGGGGACGTGTTATTCGACGAGAGTGACAAAAAGGACTCATATTCCATAACCATACTGGTTAGATGCACCATCAAAGTATAGAGTCCACTTGTCATCCCTGACTTTCATCAGCTATTCGTCAGGAAACTAGAACTCTGTGTTTTCACCTCCCTCAATTGATTGGTCGGCTAGGAATTCTGCCACTGCTCTACCCTTGACTGACTTTCGAGTGATATATTTAAGATCAAACTCTGATAATAACAGCAACCAGTGGGCCAGCCTTCCTGTCAATGTCGGCTTCTCAAATAGGTATTTCAACGGGTCCATTCGGGATATTATGTTCACTGTGAAATATAGCATGTAATGCCTCAACTTTCGGGAAGCCCAAACCAAAGCCCAGCATATCTTTTCCAGTGGTGTGTATCGTATTTCTGACCCCGTCATCTTTTTGCTTAAGTAATAGAATGCCTTTTTAGTTCTGATTTCTCCTTCTTGTGCCAACATACATCCTATACTGAATCAGTCACTGATAAATAGAGGATCAGTGGCTTATCAGGTTCAGGAGGAGCTAGAACAAGTGGGTTTTGCAAGTACTGTCGTACGACATCGAAGGCTTCTTGGCATTTCTGATCCCATTCAAATTTAACCCCCTTCTTCAGTAGACGGAAGAGCGGCTCACAGGTAGTTATCAGTTTTGCGATGAATCGACTTATGACCTGTATCTTACCCAGAAAGCCCCTAACTTCTCGCTCGGTCCTCGGAGGAGGTATTTTCAAGATTGCTTTAATCTTTGAAGGGTCCACTTCGATACCCTATTGAGTGATCATCAATCTAAGCATTTTTCCGGTAGTAACTCCGAATGCACACTTCTGTGGGTTGAGCCGCATTTTGTACTTCTGAATTTTTTTAAAGAACTTTCACAGCGCTACAATGTGGTCATCCCAATCCTTGGACTTGACTATTATATTATCCATGTATACCTCGACCTCCTTATGTATCATGTCATGCAATAGCGTACTGACAGCCCTTTGATAGGTTGTCCCTGCATTCTTCAAACCAAACGGCAGCACACGATAACAATAGGTGCCCCAGCATGTGGTGAATGTCGTCTTTTCTCTATCCTCGAGATCCATCAGAATCTGATTATACCTGGAGAAGTCGTTCATAAACGATAACAAGGCATGCACCGCCGTACTATCTACCAAAACATCGATATGCGGCAGTAAAAAGTCATCCATTGGACTAGCCTTGTTGAGATCTCAAAAATTCACGCAGACTCGGATACGACCGTCCTTCTTTAGAACCGACACAATATTAGCTACCCACTTTAGATATTCGGTTTCTATCAAGAATCCAGCATTGATCTGTTTGGCAATTTCTTCTTTGATCTTCAGAACCCATTCTGACCGAATCCGTCTTAACTTTTGTTTGACCAGTTTAGCATCAGGGTATAAAGAGATATGGTGTTGGACAATATCGGGATCAATTCCGGGCATATCCTTGTAAGACGATGCAAATACATCTTTAAATTCTTTTAATAAAGTTATTAATTGTTCACGTTCAACTAAGAATAAAGAAGAACCAATTTGTACATTTTGTGGGTTAATTTCATTACCTAGATTTATTGACAAAGTTCCTTCAATTATTGGTTGGGTGTGCATTTCTTCTTCTCTTTTTATTAAAAATTTTATTTCTTCGAGGATATTCCTATCGAATTCAAAATGATCAAAAAGTGTATAAAATAAATCAAACAAAGCAGAGTAACCTAAAATCACGTTTATTTCATTGAAGAAAGAGGGAATTACAAGTTCAACGACCAAAGTAGGGAGAGATGCACAAACAGACGTGCCCTCAACCACAGGCTCTTGACTCAGACTCAGACTCAGGACAGACAACATGCACATTACAAAACTCTAAGGTTTAGTTCTTTACTTCCTTTACAGCCGCATCGATAATGAGCTTGGTGCAGTCGATTGGTGCGCTGACACCCGTCATGAAGCAGTCTTGGTCAGTCATGTGTAGCTGAGCCATCTTTTCGCTGAACAACACTCCCATGTCGATACCATCAAGCTTGTCTGCCCAATCTTCCTCTTAAATCTTCTTTCCTTCCTCTTCCCCTTCCACTATTTCATCTTCTTACGTATCAGATAATTGATGGCCAAAGAAGATTTCCAATCCTGACAACTTCTGGTTGGGTTCTTCATCGATCCATGACTCTGGGAAGCTACAGTACAGGAAATCTTCTCCTTCTTTGATAAAGTACCCGTTGAGCGTTTCTGAGTGTTTAGCCTTTCATTCCCTTTTAGGCCCTTCTAAATCTCCTTTTGTCGGCTTGTACCCTAGACCGAAATGGCGCGAAGCTGAAAATACCTGGATAGGTTTCGAAATACCCTGCTGTTTACGACCTAATCCCATTCCTAGGAAGTAAGACATTTGCCTCATCATTGTAATTGCTCACGGGTTGATGTAATTTTTCTCTTCCTTCAATAGCATCCGCACAGCCTGAGTTTCATCAAATTAGAACCCACTCAACAACACATCCCCCTCTCAATGCTGAACCTCCAAGAGAGTCGAGCCCTCTCCTTTTGGGGGTTGAATACTATCTTCCCCGTGAATGGTCAGTATTGCCCCATTCTTTATCAACTTCAACTTTTGGTAGAGGGTAGATGGCACTGCCTAGACGTTTGGATCGTGCAGCCATGGCTTGCCTAACAATAGATTGAAAGAAGCTGGCATATCCAGTACATGAAATTCAACTGATGTCTCCAAAAGCCCCACTGATACTGCAAATGATACCAGACCTATCACATCCCTCCTTGTAAGGTTATAGGCTCGAACTCCTTAACTACAAGGCGTGAACTGATCTGAGGTCATCCCCAGGAAAACTGCAGTCCTAAGTGGGCATACGTTCAAGGCTGAACCATTGTCGATGAGCGTTGTCGGGACCCACTTTTCTAAACACTTGACTATAATATGCAGAGGCTTATTATGATTCTTCCCTTCTAATGGTGGATCTTTCTTAGAAAAAGAAACCATTTTCGACTCTGTAGTTAGCAGTATTAATTCAATTAACTGTTCAGGGGTCGCATCTATTGATATATTGGCTTTGTTCAGAACTCTTAACACGGCCTGTTGGTGCCGATGTGAAGCCATCAGCAAGTCTCATATGCTAATATTGGCCTGTGTCTTTTTCAGCTGCTTCAGCATAGTGTCATCCTCTTCTTCCTGTTCCTTCTCTTTTCCTTTTCCGCTTGCTTGCCCTTTTTCTAACTGAGCCGACTTAAAATGCCGCCCACTTCTTGTCAGATATTCTATGCCTTCCTCAAGATCCCACAATCCCGGCATTCTACTTTCAGTCTGCCTTACCTCATCCACACGCAGAGGGCTTTTAAACGCCCACAGATCATTTAAGTCAGTGCATGCCATTCTTCCTCTTCTCTCCTCTTCATCCTCAATAGCCCATGTGTTGTTGACCTCTTCCCATATGTCCTCTTCAATAAAACCCACCTGCTGTTCCTAAGTGGCCCAAAAGTTGATCCATTCATCCCCATCTGATTTCAGCACTATCCTTACTAATCAATAGGACTGCATATCATCAACATATACCTCCTTCTCAAAAAGTTGAGGAAGGGTAATGCCATCGAGCACATGGCCAAATTCATATGGCCGCGCCGAGTAGTCCAACGGCCAGTCGTTTTCCTCATTACGCTCCTCTTCTTCTTGTTGGTTGGCTTGGATTGCCATTCGATGTCCTTCCCAATCATCGTCATTCTATTCTTCCATCATATCCCAATCGTTTCCATCCATAATCAGTGAACAGGCTGCTTGATCCTCAATAACTAAAACACGCGGGCATGGCAAATGCGCTGAACAGATGTACTAGCTCAGATCTTCTGATTGTCCCAAAGACATGTAGTTTACCTCAGCTTGCTTGGCATGGTTTAGCAGAGGGTTGGTCGTGACATTTGACTTTGGAGTAGCAAATGGTGGAGGGATTACTTTGTTATCGATGAGATCCTAGATCTCATGACGCAATCTCATACACTTATCAGTCAAATGCATGTGACCCTGGTGGTAGGTGCAATACTGAGAAGCATTATACTGCAACAGTAGGGGAACAGGTACGGGCATGGGGTCCAACAACTTGATATGCCCTTTCTCAACAAGTCAATTCAGGACTGTGGATAATAAAATGTTGAGGGGAGTGAAGACCCTCCTTGGCCTTTGTTGTGGCTGTTGACTGTTATTTGACTGTTGAGTACCACTTGACTGTTGAGCAGAGGAAGGGTTCCAAAGATTAACCTCGTTCGAACGAGACACAAGGTTAGTAGAAGCAGACTAATTTTGGTTATTAGAGGGGAAGGTCCTTCTTGGCTTCTAAATGGTCCTAGCTTTCTCAATGTCTCCAGAATGAATGGCGTTCTCAATCTGCACCCCAACATCGAACATCTGCTCAAAGGTAGAGAGCGACTGTGTGATAAGATAAGGCTTCAGAGGGGACTACAGATTTTTCACTACGATTCTCACTTGTTCTTTCTCAGTTAGCCAATTAGTCATTTTGGCCACCTTACCTCTCCACCGGGTCAAAAAAATCAACAAATAATTCCCGATTTTCCTAACGAGTCATTTTTAGCTCTCGGGTGGTGACATCCAACTAGACGTTGTAACTGTATTGACTGATGAATGCAGTGACTATATCTTTCCAAGTTCTAGTCTTAGCCACCTCCAGAGAGTGAAACCATCTATGTGTTACCCCAGAAAGCGACCAATTGAACAATTGGACCTTTAGCTGATCATCAATTCCCATAGGGGAAAGAGTACCAACATCCATCCTCAGATGGATCTGGGGATCCCCGGTGCCATCAAACTTCTCTATCTCCAGCATCTTAAATTTTTCTGGCAGTTTGGCATCTGGGAATAGACACAAACCGCCTATATCCAGCATGTATTCTTCCACTCTCTTTGCCTTTCTTAGGACCTTTTTCATACGGTCAATTTTCTCCGCCAACGTAGACTCCCTGAACTGAGCAGTGTTCTCTTCTTCTATCACAATCGGGCGGGGGACCTGAGACAGCACAGCAACTTGCGGTGCATCCTGTCCTTGATTATCGTCCCAAAAGTCTTCACCGTTCTCATTTGTCATCCGGCTGTCCATTCATGCCGGGCAAACGGGCATGAATCGCCCGAAATTGTGCTTGGCTCTGATTTTGCACCTGGGTTTGCTACTCCACGGCCCGTTGTACCTCAGTGATCGCCCTCATCAGGGCTGTCAAATTAACTTCATTTTCTTCCATCTCAGATGATTCAGCTGGCTATTCAGATATTCTATAGAGTTTGCCTGTCACTGATCTAGTCCAGACACGCGTTGACTGTAATCTTCCCAGCTCAATGATCTAAATCCAAAGAAAACCTAGATCGCAAAAGAAGAATATCTAGCATCAAACACTTCTCGAATAAGAATTCTGACGACAGGTAACAAACATCCCAAATACCTGAAATAGCAAACTATAAGTAGATAATCACTGAAACTGAACCAATGTCCCTGTTGGGCCCATACTGGCAGCATAACAACTGAACATCAGGGAACCAAGGAAGATGACTAAGGAGAAGCTTAAACAGATTCTAGAGGGAAGATTTATCTAAACAGAGAAACAGGCAGCACTCTAGCAAGAAACAGAGCTAGGTAAAAGGGACCGGTTCAATCTAGAATCCTAAGCAAAAATGGGCAACATTTGGGTAGGAAAACAAAACTCCCATGCCTGGAGTGGTGCAGGACATAGTCAAACGGTATGCCCGAACTCTTTTACTGCACCTATAAAAGCGCATAGTCAGTAGGGCTTTCTCGCCTTCCCAATAACCCCCAAAACAAATACACGATCGTGGCATCGGGTCGACCAGGCAAGGAAGTGTGAACAACAATGTACATTCATGTGAGAATGCAAATGAGAAATACATACTAGAATCAATGATGTTCTCAAGTCTAGCCCTCTTATTTGATTTTATAAACCAATTCCCAGCAAAGTCGCCAGAAAATACTATGGCGCCGGGATTTTGGGGTTATTTGGTAGTTCAAAAATAAGAGAATTTAAATGATGTTTGAAAAATATTTTAACATCTTGAAAGCTAAATTTTAAAAATCTCTTTTGGTTGAAAATAGAGTTGCCACTTGATTTTTGATAAAAATCAAGAAAAATAGAAATGGCTACTGATCTTT
Organism: Heliamphora ciliata; assembly: GCA_032360265.1. Lineage (NCBI taxonomy): Eukaryota > Viridiplantae > Streptophyta > Magnoliopsida > Ericales > Sarraceniaceae > Heliamphora > Heliamphora ciliata. The sequence goes on from JAUMHN010412918.1 coordinate 14,010, forward strand.
CAAATGTTTAACCAAATAAATAGGGTTCGGGAGCTAAATTACGAATCGGAGAATGTGTTAGGCACCCTATTCACCCAACCATAAGGTTGGCATCTACTAATTATCATTAGTTCTTTAATAATATTTATTAAATGTATGCAAATAAAAAAAGTAGAGACAAAAAGAGAACATCCAAA
>JAUMHN010412938.1:0-14183 GCA_032360265.1 Heliamphora ciliata
ATAAATATGAAACCACGAATGCAAAAACATCTCAAATGTTTCTCATTAATATGCTAGGGATCAAGAATAAAAAATCTAAAAAGCAAGACTTTTCAGTATACATTCCTAACAATTAATTGCTCTCAAAGTTCATATAAGGTTCACATACTCAAGTCTCATAAGTAACACATTATTCGAGCACTTAACCATTTTTAGATAAAAGTTCAGTTGCTAGTTTTAAAGTTGCGATAGCGCTTTGAAGTACTTAGATATAGATTTAGTTTATGATATTTTAACACCAATTAGATAAAAATATATAATACAACTTTCATGTTTATGACTAAGGTCGTCAATTCCTAAGGTAAAAAGGACATTTATTTTGTTTTAGTAAAAATCCTTCAGCACTTTATAGAGAAAAACCAAGAAATTGGGCCTCTGTTGGCCACGGTTTTGGGCATCAAATCAAGGGCTCTAGGTGTGATTTTTGGTGAGGTTCTATTTTAAGATATCCCCTACAAGTTTCATGTTTTGAGCTAATGTAAGTTGTTTGGAAAAAAGTTTGAGAATTTGACCAATTTATAAAAAGGGTTCAGTCAGCCAAAAGGGATCTGCAGAATGTGTTTTTAACAGAGAGTGCTCAACTTCTTTGGGGTATCATCCGAGGGTATTTTGGGCTGATATTTGTTCAGTAAATATTTTAAGATGTTAGCTATAATATTCATGTTTACCATTTCTGGATTTGGCTTCTAAAAAGTTAGGCTTTGGATCTCACAAGAAGGTGTGACAAAAAGGTTTGTCAGTCACTAAACCTTAATAGAGACTTTAGGAAGTGTTTTGACTCATCAAAGCTTCATATTTTTTGCTCATTTTTGGTGGACAAAAGGATAAATGTGTCCTCTATAACTTTTATGTTTTTATCGAAGCTCGGTTCTCACTTTAACTTAGGGATTTTAGGTCTGTAACTCAGAGTGGTCAAGATTTGACACTCCTTGAAAAAAATGAGATATCTGGAGTTCTACCCAGCAAAATCACTTCAAACCAATTTTCTATTAAAGATAACTGAAACATCTATATCTGGTGAGAAAAATCAGTTTAAGACCATTTTTCTCCATTTAGTTATGATGATTTAAAATTGGTGGCAGAAAGTGAGTAAGTCCATAAAATCAGGCTACTTAGAGTTTTGATTGCTTAGCTTATGTTGTGTACATTTTTTACATGTTTTCTTTGCATGCATGTTATAATCTTAGATAAACCAAAAGTCTAAAACATTTTTAAGCCATAAAACTCAAAGATACACACATGCAAAATACATACAGAGCTTACTCATAGATAAACAGCCCCTAAATCAATCCTACGACGCCTTTTTGAGTTATTTTTATTTCTTTCCTTTAGGATTGCTTATAGAGATGGATTGAGGGGTGCCTTGCAGGAGAATATTAGAAGATTTAAGAAAGTTACTTACCTTGTTAGATCCTCAAATGGTTGTAGGAGAATAGGACTTAGCTTCAATGCTCCTTCCCTGATCCGTTCCTCCTCCTCTTGCTTCCTTCTTTCGTCTTCTCTCGTTTTTCTCTCTTAGGACACTTATATAATTTTTGTACTCTCTCTCTCTCACCCTATCAGCCGTATCACATGAAGGAGGAGAGTGCTTGAGGTGTGTTTGTTTTTATAGAAAAATTAAGATGGAGGATAATTATTGTCTGTAAGTAATTTTTTTTGAAATTTCTAATTCCTCATTGGTTTCATGAGAGTTGGAGATTTATTTGAGGGAGACATATTCTGACCATGGAAGCGAGGGAATTCGGCTGGGGGTGTTTGGGAGGCTAAAAAGCTGATTTTGTATTTAATTGGGGTTTTAAATTGTATTTTGGTACATTTTTGTGAATATAAATGTATAAAATATTAATTTTATGTACCTAAATCTATTAAAACCTATTATATTAATGTATTCATAATTTATTTACTCTTTTTATGATTTATCATAATTTTGATAGCAATTAATTAAATAAGCGTAGACTTTTAAGCTAAATTAAGCTAATTTGACTTTGACTTATTTACTGTGTAGAGATAATAAATAATTATTTGTTAGCTTTTGTTGAGCTATATTATTATATTACTATGTATATTATTTGTATAAAAAGTATTAGATCAAAATAATACTTAATTTATACATCATTTTCTCATTTTTAAGTTTAAAAAGGTAAAAAGTAGTTTTTTGGGCACAAATTCCTAGGTGGCCGGCCATGCAAGGGAAATTTGGTCAATTTTTATTGTTATTTTGTATTTTATTAATTATTTGTACATAAATATCTGATTTTGGGTGTTTATGTGTTAAATTTTAGATTTTTAGGACTTTTTGCTATACTATGGGCAAAATGATCATTTTACCCTATTTATGAGAATTTTTAATTTTTTAATTTAATATTTTATGTTATTTACTTAATTTAAGCTGTTCTGAGAGTTTTCTAAGTGTTAGAATTTTACCTCTGAGTATTTGGTGTCTTTTAGGGTTTTCGGGTCAAAATTAGGATTTTGGGTTACTTATGATTTTTGGGCTAATTAGGATTTTCCTTATTTATGCAGCAGCCTAGGTTCTTATTATCTATCAGTCGCTAATACTAGGGTTTGAGCCGGGTTGTTATAATCTTGGTGGTTACTACTAGGGTTCAGACCGGGGTGTTACAATATCCAAAAGGCTTAAGTTCTACTTCCTTTTACCTAGAGATTGAAAGTAATAGGATAAGTAAACTCTATAGTCCTCTCATCTCACTCAGTTCAAATCCTCCTTCTCCATTCTTAAAGATAAAATCAAGAGCAAGAATTAAATCAAGCCAATAAAAGCGTTAAAACTAAGTTTGTGAGCTATTTTGGTGTTCTTCTTCATGTTTGTGTTTATGCATGTGATTTTCTTTGAGATCCATGTTTATTTTTACATATTTGGTTGTTGGAGATTCTATTTTTGAAGTTTTATATCATGCATGCAAAGAATCAAATCAAATCCATGCCATGTAAGAAGTTAGATGATGAGGTAGCAAGTTAATCTTAAGTTTTAAATTTTTTTACTTGTTAGATCTCTTTTTGAAAAATCATAATTAAATATACAAACATCTCCTAAGGTTGACTCTTATGTCCAGAGTTAGATTTTGAAATTATCTTTCATACAAAATTAGTTTGAATTGATTTGAACTTATCAATCTCAAGTTATGAATTTTTTACCAAAACATGTCAAATCAGGACTAGTCTCTATTGCAGAGGCCAAACTCACATTTTAAAATGTGATCCAAGCTTTGGTCTCTTCACGAAAGTTGTAATTAACATATTTTTGTACCTACCCACTGAAAATGAGCTTATTGTATTACGTTTTGGTTAGTCAAAAGCTCTCTACAAGTTTCTACTTCCTCATTCTGTAATTTGAATCCTAATTTGTCTAATCTTTTTATGAGACCCAAAACTAATATTTTTAGTGCACAAATCAAAATGTGTTCTTCATGAGAAGTTTAGTAGATTACAAGACCTAGTTTTTGTAAAAATTTGAGAACTAAAAAGAGTTGGTTTGGTTCCCCAAATAATTTTTATGCTCTCTATTTTTAAAGCTGAAAATCACCATCACAGAGTTTTAAAATGCTTACTTGACAGATATTTTTAGGAGGGCAAAATCTTAAATATTTTCCTAAGAACTTTACCAAGCATCCTTCAAGAAAGTTTTAGGGAACATTTTAAACTAGAAAATATCCAAAAAATAGAAAATTGGAAGCTAATTTGATATCCCAAACATATTTTTCTTTGCCTGCCTTATTTGCAGCATTTTGGTTTTTAAAGCTTAGAGCTGCTGTAGCACCATTTCTTGCGAGGGTTAAATTGCCTAGAAATAATGAGAACTAACCTAAGTGTTCTTCATAATAGTTTTTATGGACCTTTTAAACTACTTTGTGACAAAAATTAGAACTTAATTTGAATTCAAGGTGCTCCTAAAGTGTGGCCCAAGCTCTGTTAGAAATGCTGAATTTTAAGTTAAAGGCTAGACTTAAAAACCTAAGTGTTAATTAACTCAATTCTTAACTTGAAACTTGGGTGCATGGTTAATTGACTAAAGGTGATGACTTTGCGTACAATTCGATGACTTAAAATTATATATTTAGATCATATCTTAAATTGTTGCACATCATTCTTAAAATAGTTGTACCCTAAACTTTAAAATGGTTATAGATCATGCTTAAAGTGATTGTACCCCATGCTTAAGTAGTTGTACGTACCTTATGTTTTGAATTAGTTGTACCATGAGCATTGTAATAATTGCACTTGGGGCATCTTGTGGGTCATACCTTGTACATTGTGAGTTGCATCTTTATCATGGTTAATGAGATATGTCGCTTTGGAGTCGGTCATATCTTTGTTTCTTAGCGTCCCTAGTGTCTAAAATTGTAAAATTTGAAATGTAATTCCATGTTAAACACCATGGGTGCCTCTCTGGTGTAAATATTATTTTCTTAAAAATAAAGCCCTGTTAGACACCATGGGTACGTTTCTAGCTTTACGAATATTAATACCTCGGACTTCGAGTTGATACTGATGGATACATCATGACTCTTAAGGTGGGAACTTCTAGGATGAGTCCCATAGTTAGTATTGGACTCAATGCCGTTGTGATTGAATAAAATAGTTTGGGTATGAAACCTAACTGAGTGGTTATTATTCATAACGAGGTTCGATTGATGGCTCAGTAATCAATTTGTCCAATGAAGTTTACTCTCGGATGGTACATCCCTTGCTTTTCGTTGTATGTTACCTTAGACTTTGGATTGACACCGATGGCGAAGGCATCAGGCATCTTAGGGTGGGAACTTCCATTTTGAGTTCCATAGTTGGTAGGGATCCTACACCGTTGTGATTGAATAAAACAGTAGTGGTATGTAACCCGGTGAAGAGGTTATTATTCACAACAAGGCGCACTGATGGCATTAGCGATCAATTGACATAAAGTCTATCTCCTGGGATTCTCAGCATGGAATTCTTGTTTCAACTTGTGGTTTATGGTCGGGTTGGGCATATGCATAACATCCATCAACATTATATCTTATACATCCTTAACATATCTTGTTTATCTGAAAGAATTTCATGCTTTATAAATCTTAGCTAAGTCTTTAACTATTGAATATATGAATATTTTGTTGTGGAATGATGCTTAGTTGGATTACGTTTGGAGTTAAATTAGTAAGATTTTAGAGTTTCTTTTGAGCTTCGTTTCACGAGATTAGTGTCGCAGGTGAAGGCATTGAATTTCTAGATTGGAAAGACTTTGTTGATCTGAGCGATTACCAGAAATCGCAGGATTTTAAGACAGTTTACGAAGAACTTATTCAAGTTGTACCTATTTTTGAATTATTTTTCCTTTGTGTATCTGTTTAATTTTCCCATCTTTAATAAATATATTGTGATGAATAATTGTATTTATTTAATTTTGTGTCTATTGTCAAGAGAACTTTATATTTATGAATGTAGTAGTTTTCTATTAATTATGAATAAAGTGTTAGCATAACCCTTATTATACATATATGTATGTCCTAATGTGCCCGAAAGTCGGGGCGTTATAAGCTTCGTCCTCTTGTGCTAGCATGCACCCCATTGCTGAATCAGTTATTGATAGATACAAGATCAAAGGGTTTTCGAGTTCTAGTGGCGGCAAGATCGAAGGGTTTTGTAGGTATTGTTGTATGGCACCAAAGCCTTCTTCGCACTATTGATCCCACTAAAACTTCATTTCCTTTTTTAAGAGTGAAAAAAGGGGTTCACAGGTCATTGTCAACTTGGCTATAAATCGACTGATGAACTGAATTTTTTTCAAAAAGCTCCTCACCTCTTTTTTGCTAGGAGAACGCTTCTTGAGAATAGCCTTGATCTTCGACAAATCGGCATCTATTCCCCTCTGCGTGATCATAAACCCAAGCATTTATCTAGCAACCACTCTAAAAGCACATTTCTAAGGGTTTAGATGCATCCTATACTTCCTGATCCGCTCAAAAAACTTTCTGAGTGCTATTGCATGTCCTTCTTTGGTATTGGATTTTACTATCATATCATCCACGTAGACCTCCACCTCTTTGTAACAATGTGGTCGTAGCTCTCTAATAGATTGCTCTTGCATTCTTCAGCCCAAATGGCATCGTGAAAGTAATCTTCTCCCGATCTTTTGGTGCCATAAGATTTTGATTGTATCTCGAGAATCCATCCATGAAAGATAGGAGCACATTTCCTATGGTTTTATCAACTAATACATCTATGTGTGGAAGGGGGAAGTTGCCTTTAGTGTTAGCATTGTTTAGATCTCGAAAGTCAACACAAACACAAATTCTTTCATCTTTCTTTGGAACTGGCACAATGCTGGCTAACCACTTCGGATACTTAGTAACTATGAGAAATTCGATGTCAATCTGTTTGGTTTCCTCTTCTTTTATCGTGGGGGCCCAATTTGGCCTTATCCCTCTAAGCTTTTGCTTGACGAGTTCGGTGTCGGCATAAAGAGGGATTTGACTGAAAATGGTGGTTTTCCTTTCAAATGTATGTCTTACTTCCATTTTGGCTTCTTTTGAAAAGCATGTTTAGATTCTTGAAAACCAAGTGTTCTCCAACACTTAGAAAAGTTTCCTGATTTTTGGGCAAAAAGCAAACTACCAGTTCACTGCTCGAGCGGAGGAGGGTCTGCTCGAGCGAACCCCTGCTAGGCGAAATTTTTGGTCTTTTGGACTGAAAAAAGATTTTGTTTAGTATCTTCAGGGTATTCTTTAGGGAAAAAATTGACCTATTTTTAGGAGTTGTTTTACAAGAGAAAATACTTCTTTTTACCCTTACTTTTGACAAGAAAATTGAAAACTTAATTCCTTTTTAACAAAGCATCGTTCTTTACAAGCTTTTGGGTTTAGATTTCTTAAACCGGGTTCTTTTCTTAGTATATCGCATGGGTTTCTATTGTTACGAAATTGGGGTGTGACAGTCTCCTTGGTTTATATAATCCTGAAAAAGAAGAAAGGGTGAGAAGGCCGGTGAGACTAGTTGGCGGATGTTTGCCAAAAAATCCTTCTGATGCTTAAATTAGTGTCTTGTAAGCAATGGGGGTAAGATGCTTCAACTATAGAGTTCTCTAGGTATTGCCTCATTGCTTGGCTATTGAACGAGGGTTGCGTGCCTCAGCACTACCCTTTTTTGGCCTTGTCCCAAGTGAGCATGGGCCTCACTGTTTTGGTCCGACCTGTTAGAGGTTGGCTCATGCCCTAAATGAGATCTAGTTCATTCACGATCTAGCCCATTCTAGATTCGGCCCTCTTTAATAAATATGATATTGTTATATAAATTGTATCTATTTGTACCATAAATGACTTGTGAATGGAAGGCCATAATGTGGCATGATGTTGATAAAATGAGAGTGATGCTGGATTAATTTCAGTAAGGTCAAAAATTAGTTAATTAGTTAATTGAGTTCGGCGTATAATGGATAAATGAGTGGAATTATGTTTGAGTGATTTTCTCTCTTCATATCTTTTCTCTATCCAAGTGAAATGGATAAATGTAAAGAATATGTACATTTATTTGCACATGGGATGAATGTTTTGGGAATAAGTGGACCCTTGGCATTATTTGAGCAAATAAGGTAAAGTGGTTCCTTTTTTTTTTTTTTTGACAAAGTGGAGCACATCCTTAAAGATTACTTTGCAGTTATATCATAGGCATGAACATGTGACACTTGTTTAAATATGTCAATTGTAAAGTTGACCTATTAAAATGTGCACGTCGAATACTTGTCATAACTCTACCAGTTCAGAATAAAATGGTTACTAAAAAGTGGCTATAATGGAGCTAGTGGTTGAAAAAAGTATGGCAGAAACTAACGGCTGCTTTGAAACCTATAAATACAAGATATAGACTACATTCGACTATATTTGGCTACATTTGCGTCAGTCCACCACCACTCAATCAACATATTCCACTATCTTTTTATAATTCTCAAAGCTTCAGCTTCATTTGTATTCAATTTCCTTGTTATTTCAATTTTTATTTTCATTTCATTGTCAACTTTTACTTAAGTTCAAAGCAAGCAATTTTAATTTCAATTAACTGTAGCAGTTAATTTTTTTTTTCATCATTCAATTTTCATTCACTCAGACGCCCAACAAGTATTTTGGAGTCTTTCTATTCAGGCAAAGAAAGAACCAATATTCTCTAACTTTAGTCTTCAAGTTAGCACAATTTACTTAAATATGTTAAGTTTTTAGGCGCAATTCTCATCTAAGTCACATTCAGTTCTAATACGTCTGCATTCACAAAATCGCTGCACTAAAATATCACCATTTCCACCTGTATAAAATAGAGTAAGAGTAACATAATCAAGTTATGTGCAAAATAAAAAGCATTGACTAAACCTAATTTGACATTTATATACTTTTAGATGATCTAGACCACTCATGTTTCTACGGATGAATAGGCAATGGAAACAATTAAAGAAGTATGGAAGGAATGCCAAATTCAAAGGATTCCTTCTTTTTATCTCACCTCGTTTGGCAACTTAATTTTAAGTGAAATTTTTTGTTTAAAGTGTTTAATAAATAAAAAGTTCATTTGGTAAACTGTAAAGATGACTTTAAACCAAAAAGTAATAAGATAAAAATCTTGACTTAAAGTGGTTTTAAATCAAAAGGCAAAAGTTTTAGTTTAGAGTTGTAGGAACTTGGCCCTTTTTATTTTAAAACGATTAATTTAACTTTGTTGCGGAGTGTTAGGTGGAATATGGTGAATTATTTAATTATGGAGAATAATTAAAATTTGATCATGATAATGAGAGGTGACGATAATTATATGCTCGATTATGTATAAAAATAATTATAGTGGATTGTATGAACGAGCCTTGTGACGTCAGAGAAAAATTTGAATTTATGTGTACATTTTTTTTCCTTAGAGTGCTTTCAGCGAGAGACGGATCGATCGGTCTCGACCGATCGATCTATGATAGAGATCAACTTTAAGTTCGGGATTAAAGCTTCTCACTTCATTTTCTCTTATCTCCTTATCTCTCTAAAACAAAACCCTATGCTCTGGATCTAATTTTTGGGGTTCATTGAGCTTCCCTTGCTCATTTGGAGGAGATTTTTGTTTCCTTTTTGATTGGACACCGTTAGAGGAGTTGGCTAGCGTGTTGGGAGCTTGGTTTTCACCCTCCGGTTAGGATTTCGTGGTGGGAGCTTGCTAGAGGCTTGTTCTTTATGATTTGTCATCTAAGATGTAGAATCTATGACTATTGTTGAACATTTGTTGGATATGAGTTGTATATTTTGTGTATATCTATAAAAGCATGAAAGAAATATATATTTTTTTTAAACCCTAAGTTGAGATTTGAAGTTGAAGCATGTTGAATCTTATGTTTATGGTGATTTATGATAAATCTATCTTGTTTCTTTCATTAGAGAAACATTAATTTGTGATTTGAGAAGTTAGGGTTTTAGTTGAGTTTAATCTTGGCCAAATTTGGGGATTTTAGGGTAGGTAAACTCAAATGGTTAAATTAGCTTGATTTTTGGCAAATTAGGAGGTGGTATTACCCTAGTTGTGCATAATTGTATAAACATTTAGTAATTTTTGGGTTGTGGGAACCTATTTTCATGTTTAAAATTCATGAGGTTGATGATATGTGGGATAACGAAATGATAACATGGGGGTTTTGAGTAAACCATGTGAACTTGATGAATTTTTGGCAAACTCAAGGTGTTGGCTAGGGGGTTTTAAGCTAATTAAAACCAAATGTGTGAAACATGTAAAATCAATAATGTATAAGCGATGTTTAACCCTAAGTGTATTAGGTGTTGACGAGAGGAACCATGTTGAGTTGGACTCATATTTATGAATTGTGATTCGATGAACAAAAAAGAACCGATTTTGGATCTATAGATCATTTAAGTTGGACTCGAATAGCTTTTCGACGAAAGACTAAAAAACTGCGTAGATTGGGTGACCTATCCATCGGCAAATAACCGAGAAGTAAAGCGTTAGTCATGGCGGGATATAGAACGCACCGTTACTTAGTGAGCCTCTTGAGTCCAGGTCGGTAGTAACACGGCGTGGGTCTATAAGCTCGTCTGGCGTTAGCTCCTAGGTTGTAAACCACAAGTTGGTTGAGATATGAGAAATTGTGAATAACGTGTAGGTGCGTATTCGTGAGTTGTAGAAAGTGAAAATGTGAAACGAGTGTAATGAAATGGAATAAAAGGATGAAGTAATGAATTGTGTATGAAAATGGGTTTAACTTGTGTAAGGAAAATCGGTTATGTGAATGAGATTTTGATGGAAAATGGGGTTGAAACTATGTGTTGCATTTCGCATAACTATCCACACATATCATGCATATGTTCATTATTAGTCAATTTTTTATGAGCCACAGCTCATGTTGTTTAACAACATTTCAGATAATAACGGGAAAAAAGCTATGGAGTAGAGATGGTGGTCTTGAAACCCTTTTTGTAGTAGTTGGTAGAATTACATATCTTTTATTTAATCTTTTGAGAATTAAAGGCTGTAAATGTAATTATTTTGAATACTTGGACGGTTGTATTCGTGTTGGTGTAACTCTTTTTGTAAGGCCTTAAGACCACATGTATTCATGAAATGTATGCATATAAGATTATCGGACATTGTGTTGGGTTTACTATCTTTTGTTTACAAGATTCTATGTATAAAATCGTTGGATTTTTTCGATGTTTGAGATGGATGGGGAATGTTTCTACCTCTTTTCTTTCATGTGGTGGTATGTAAATTTCATGGGAAGGCTTGTTTGAAAGTGTAGTTGGAGTGTGGGGATGTGGAATTGCAAAACACCATTTGAAAAAGAATCCAGTGTTGGACCGATCGATTGGTCTATCGATCGGTCAAACACTGCTCTTGGTTGTTTCAGTTTGTGGAAGACCAATCAATTGGTCTTGAGACCGATCGATCGATCAGTCTGCTGGAGCACTTTTTCGTTCTTTTGGGTTCCAAAATATTTTCTTATGGGGCTTAGTTTCCTTTTATTAAATGGTTTCTTTAAAAAATTTATGCGAGGTTTTAGCACTTAAAACCCTTTTTCTTTATACAATTTTCTTTTAGTTGGTTCGTCGGGGTTGGTTCACGTGCCTTGGAAATGAAGACGTGACAAAAGTTGTTATAATTTTTGTAAATCTAATTTTAGATAATTTTATATTCAATATAGATATTAAAAAATCTCGTTTGTAGACTGATTTGCATTAATTGATTTAATTAAAGAAGTTAAACACCACAAATAGATAAAAAAAACTAAACAATTACACAATCGAAAATAAAGCAATTACAACTACACATGAGACAACAATTTTTTACGTAGAAAATCCCAAATCGGGTAAAAATTACGGGAACAATCAGGTTTAGAAAGATCAAACACTATAAAAAAGTCATTAGTTACAAGATAATCTTACAAATCACCGTTGAATCCACAACCTGCGAATGTAAGCTTACTCCTGCTGAATCCATATACACCAACTCTGTGTTTGACTACAGCTAGAATCCACTACCGAACTTCAAATGCTGACGGAATTCACCACCAGACTTAGCACCCTTGAGAATCCACTCAAAAGAGTCCACAAACTCGAAAGGATCGTTGAAGGTTTAGCTACTTGATGATATTCTTGACTGCGCGGAAGCTAAATGTTCATCAAGTGAGTTGACTGACTTAGGAACTTTTTAATCAACAGAGAGACTGTGTGGCTACTAGGGATTATAACTATAATAATAAAGACCCAACAAGAAACCTAATTGCCTATATATACTAAACTCTCAAAACCCTAACTGATAGTTGCAATTAAACAGGTCGCGCGTACGGACCGCTTGATCGATCCGTACGAGTGACACGATAATCGTCACGACACAAACGTCACGACAAAAAAACACTGACACAACACACACACACGAAAAAACTTACTGCTCCCCCTCAAAATAAATTCTCCCTCTTAACTCAAAAAAATAAACTAAAAAAATAAACTCTCAAAAAAAATAAACTCACTCACCCCCTTAACCACATCTATCTCTCCACTTTTTGTCCCGAATTGGCAAATGCAAAAAAAATTAAAAAAACAAACAAATCTTTTTGAGTAGGGAACTAAATTAAAACAAGTACTCGACTTATGTACATTTTTATACACTTAAAATTACAAAGTTTAGTCAAATTGATTAAAACATACACAAAGTCCAAAATAACCTATGTTCATATATGGAAGAACATAATTAGAGTATTCTATATGAAACAATATGTGTGTGACTTGAAACATTTTTAGGTTTTAAGATCAAATCCTATATGGGATCTATATGAATGAATCACGTTTATTTATCAGAAATAAAGAATGTCACAAAGTCAAATCAGTTTTGACCCAATTCATTTTATACAATAACTATCCATCAACTAAAGACTGCAAAATATTTCATTCTTTTTCTCTTTTATTTTTATTTTTATTTTGCTTTATTTTTTATATTTTCATTGACGGCTTTCACACTAGTACGAACGAAAAAATAAGATTCGTATAGGTAGCCATTTTTTCAACCCAAATAGACAGAAACAAAAGAATGAGAGAGTTTAAACATTAAGTTCCAATAGATCGTAACTATGGTATCATTTTTTGAAAACTTAGGAAACTGAAAAATAAGAAAGACCCATAAATAAATTTGATCACAATTTCAAAGGATTCTTACATCTATCAACATTCAAGTGATGTATAGAATAAACCTTAACTCTGAAAACATTTCAAACCACTATGAACAAAGTTAACAAAAAACCCATGTATTCAATCTCAACAACGAAATAATGAAATTTCAGCCAAATAAAATAATGAACAGAAATTGTACTTAACCCTTACTAAAATCCTCCACAATTTTGTTTTTAAATAAAAGACACCCCAAAAAAATTCAAACAAACAACCTAAAAAAAAAAAACAAATGCCATGACCAGAAAAAATTAAGGATTATGACTAGCTGGAAAGCAGTCTAAATCACTTTTTCTTTCTCAAACTTTCTTGATTATCAAAGGCACAGATTCTGGGGTAAAAATTCAATTTTTCCTAGGTCGGTGTGGCATGTCAAAATTGAACCTATTTTGCTCAATTAACCTAGTACAGTGAGATCTAATATGTCCATTTATCCCACAATAATGACAAATAAGTATACACTTTTTATGCCTTTTCAATTTCATATAATCAGGACGTATGTGACCAAGACTACCACAATGTTGAAAAATGAAAATAAATTTTTATTTTCTTACCTCGCTATGCTGAATGGTGGTTTTTCTAGTCTGATTTTTTCACTTTACATTGACTTTAGTTGAATTAGCTTTCACAAAGTTAGGCGCATATTTAGCTTGAGTTAGCTAGTCAATTTTTTTTTTCCTTTGGACGATTTGCTTGATGAAGCACCACCAAACCCAATTTTGTACCTATCTTTCACAGCCTTTTGCAACCCAAGTATGTCATTCAAAACCTTAGAACCTGTATTCAATTTCTTAAAAGTATTGGGAGACCCTGGCCCATTTTATTTTTCGGCGTTTCTGGACGCACATTACGTGTTTTTGTTTGAGCATGTTTTTACTGCTATTGATGCATGATCGGGGTTAGATATGCATGCGGGGTAGGTTCCCGGGGCCGTGGGCTGTTGTGGTGCGAATTTCAAAAAATATATTTTGGAGGCCTATAAATATGTAGAGTTTGATATTTTCAAAAGATATTTTCTAAAATTTCTCCAATTAACTTCTTATTTTCTCTCTGCCTTCTCTCTAACTTCTCGGGGGCCCGGTGCTCGATTTTCAATGATCAGACTGTCGATCTTTGTTATTGGCATCGTAGTCTACGCGTTCATCTAGTCAGAATTTTATTCTAGTGAAGCTCGATTTTGCACGTAGATCGAGGCGTTAAGTTTTAAACTCATCGAGGTAGGATTCTAGACCCTACTGCTGTATAAGGGTGTTACATGTAATCGTGTATGTTTTTAACGGTTAGATAGCTGTAGATTTAATTTTCTGTAAAGTTAGATTTTTGGGTTAAAAATTGTGTTTCGTCGATTTTGGTAGATGAAATCGTGTTTCGAGAGTCTCTTTCAAGGGTTTGGTGTTTGGCTTGGGCGTGTGGATGTCCGAGGGTGTTGTGTGGGAGTTTAGAGGCTTCGATTCGGAGTTT
>JAUMHN010412949.1:0-14183 GCA_032360265.1 Heliamphora ciliata
ACCAAACCCTAACCGAAAGAGATTATCACGATCCACAGATCAATCCACCACGTCCACCTGAAAAAGATTTTAACAAATCCCACAACGTGAGCCGAAGCCAAATAGAAATAGATTATAATGCAGTAAGACAGGATATGAAATCACATAGCATAAAGTTGACTCAACCACATGAGACTCAAAAGGTTTTACTTCATAAAATCTCAAGTTTTTCATCCTCAAAACCAAGTATTTCAACAATGCTAATAACGTTTCATAGTTAAAAAAAACAGTAATCAAAACATTATTTTCCACTCGGATTACACAACCGAGGAAAAAAAATTAATCTTATATACTGACTCCGTCACAAAGGGACAGAGGTAACAACTATAGACTCCATCCATTACCTATCCCTGAATCATTTAAGACCTGTTAAGTAATGATAAGTTCTATACGGAGCCACAACAAGTAACTGCTGACTTTACGAGCCTAAAACTCGAGGGACAAAAGCACTGACCCCTTCCTTACGGGAATTACCCCAAAGGACAAAGGTACCTACTCTGCACATGTTTTTGGACTTCCACCGAGGGTTACTCGTGCCATATACCTGCTATCCCGGTACATCTACAGAATCATTTCAAAAGCCAACCCGTAGCTCAACTACGAAAATATTTTCACAATTATACATTAAACATGTATAAAGATCCATCCATTAATATGGAGATCAAACAAAAATATTTTCAAAAATGTTTCCATCATTTTTGTCAAATCATTTCAAAACTGAGACTCAACCCAAGGGTTAGCTCCAAACCTCTAAAACACATTTCAAGATTTTCACAAATCCTCCGTTTTTAAAATCACCTTATGAAAATTATGAGCATCCACAAGTTCAATATCATGTAATAAATCAAGAAAAACGCAAAACATGCTTTTATCCGAGTAAACAAGGTTTGAACACAAAACATGATATATAAAGCATTTCAACACGTGAAAAAGGATACAACTACACGTACCATAACTGACCAACCCTCACTATCACGTCCCGACACCCGGGTCACATGAAACACTCTCAAACAAACTGCCAAGGAACAAGAAATTTGATAAAAAGTTCTACTAATGATGAAAAATAACCTTTTCCAAAACTTTCGGCCAAATACAGCTGAAAATGGTTAAGAAATTTTGACATAACCTCACTCTTTTGGTCATAACGTTTTCTACAAAAAGCATTTCAATGTTATAGAGGTGTCATTGGAAAGAAGACTTCCGGAGATTCAATTTGAGTACAAAAATGACCCAATTTCGAGTCTAAATGAGGGAGATATGATCAAAAGAAAATAGTCTTGCGCCGCTAGTCCGCTCGAGCAGACATCGGACACTCGAGCGAACAGGCACCCGAGAAAAATCCAGATTTTTCCTATTTCGAGTTCCAAGCTCCAAAACATTCAAACACTCACAAACCACCATCTCAACCTCAAATCGAAGCTGCCAAACACATTCTCGACACCCTCGAATATACTTAAACCCGAAATTACCACAAAATCTCGAAAGAAACACTTCAAACCCAATTCCATCCAACTGAAATCAACACAAAATGCCTTTTAAAACCAAAATCCGGTTTATCGAAACATAAACTAACTTTTCATGCATTTTCAAATGGTAAAAACACATATAATTGCACGTAGCATCCATTAAAGACAACATAGTCTAGGATCCTACTTCGTTGAGCCAAAAACTCGATGCCTCGATCCATGTGCAAAAATGAACTTCGTCGAAATAAAATTTTGTTCAGATGAAAGCGTAGCCCACCACGAGGATACTAAGAATCTGCTGTTGGATCGTCGAAAATCGAGCCCCGGGCTCTCGAGAAGTCAGAGAGAAAGCAAAGAAAAAAAAACTTGGCTTGTAAGTTTTGAAAATATCTTTTGAAAATATCTAATTACAGATATTTATAGCCCACGAAAATATCTTCTTTTTTTTTTAAATTTGCACCACAATGCCCAACGGCCCCGAGGACCAACCCCACATGCATATCTAAACCCGAACATGCATAAAAATGCATATAAACATGCTGTTGTAAAAATAATAAACAACACGTCGAAACGTCGCAAAAATTAATACGGGTCAGGATCTCACAACTCTCCCCCTCTTAAAGGAATTTCGTCCCCGAAATTCAACACTGAAACTCAAGCCAAACACTGTCCCGCAACCATCAACAATCTCTGATGCAAACCAACGATACCGCACAACAACAAAAATCCCCCAACAACTGAAATCCCAAACCTGTCATCACACGAGGTAAACACGACTTGGAGATTCGATCTCCACATAAACTGCCCACACGTAGAAGTCCCACTAACACAGCTGTCATCCAGGAAACATTTGTTAAACGTCGGATCAAGATCCAACTCACACTGCTAAACCTCAAAACATAACTCTCACCGTACACAAACCACTCCAGCAATAAACGCATCACACGAGACCAATCTGCCATGGTACTTGGTTCCAAACACTCTCTACTCCAAGACATAGAGACTATCACCCTTGTTCTCACTGCCACATACTGGCTCAATCACACCTCACAATACCCACCAAGGGCAATCTCCTCGGGTCCAAACACACGATGTTAAATCCTGACATCTATCTCACGAAGCCACATATCACACACAAATACTTTACTCAAGTTCTGGTAATCTCCAGATGACCACCGACTTTGATACCACATTGCTACCCTGCTGATGCAACAAAACCCATCCACGAGCAGCAACACAAACGTCCAACTCGAAAGAGAAAATCACTTAACTCACCTAGAATACTAAAGAACGCGTTCCCTCTAAAACTCCATCCTTTATCCGATCTTCCATCGTGAACCACAATCCTTTCCCTAGAGAAACACTAGGTGATGCACCATTATCCCAGACAAGGTTCCACACAATTGAAAACTTATCCGGCATCATAGCCACAAGTCACCTGACCCCACGAGTCACTTGACCCAACGCGTCACGCAGACAGAACATCTCATAGGTATCTAATAACCTACACAAACCCAATCATGTCTCCCGTGCAACCGCACATCACTACACATCTCAACGTATCGCCATCAGATCACTGATACCAAGGCTACAGATTAACCTCAAATCGGACATGATCGCAATCATCTGACAAAGCAAACATGATCATCGTGATCCGACAAAGCAAACATACTGGCCGTCATCCAACACCAACTTCAACGCAGAACACATACATCAATCCCCTGAGTCCACAATAGTAGAATAATTGAACCCAAAATTTATCCGTTAAGTAACAAACCAAGACTTGTGTCTTACATTTAACAATTTCCTCATATACAGACCTCATCACGACCCTTCCGTTCCCAACCAAACAATCGCGTCGGTCCGAACAGGCCACGCCAACCAAGGCTTCCCAAACATCGAATCCTTCCTGATTCATAACTTACCATACCCTCGGAATCATCATCCAAATAGACGGTTATGCCAAAACATAACACTTACCACAGTCGACGATCACACCTCGACTCCAAGAACTCTGAGCAGTTCAAAACTCCAAAAAAAACCCAAAGCTAGACTCTCAAAATCTATCAGGAATCCACCATTTGATTATCATAGCCTCACTATTCTGCCAAAACTCCCACTCTGCTAAGAGCTAGAGGACAACCATACCCACACAATCCAGAACAAGCTATAAACAATGGTTAACGATTCTCAGCAGATCAAAAAGAACTCTGCGTCTTAACACCAACTCTCTTGTTGATAAGGGAGTATTCTTGGTCCACCAACCCGACCTCATAGGGAACACAACCCAAATGGTTCAACCATCTTACATAACAAACCACACTTTGACTAGGTTACCACGACCACAGTCGAACAGCTGCCAACAAAACTCCTGCTAGGCAGCTAGGCAAACCATAACCACGTCACAGCCTCGAGCCCACTATTCAAACAGCTCATATAGAAGGCGCACGGCGCCAAACAAAAGGGAACCTAATGCTGAGACCTTTCAACCTAACTCCTACCATCATGCAGGCACATTCCGCACTTTCGCTCCCAAAGCACACATCAATCACCGGCATCGTAACCCACGATTTCTCACCTATCGCCCCAGGCCAGCCAAACCACATGGTATACTGCTGAACCTTATTACTCCACACTTCGGTCCCATGGGCAAACAACATACCCACCTCTTAACCAAGTGTCGAACACAAACAACCTATATCACACTCAGGATACGCAGTCTCAGCACTAAGCCAACCACACTATCGAACCCTTCTACGATCCTTTTTCACCTCTTGCACCCAGCACGATTCCCAAACACGATTTCCTAATCGCTAGGATAACGGCCAGACCACGAACCTACGTCGTCGTAGGAATCCCACGAGACTGTTATTCGTCGCATGTTGTAATCTGAACCCTTACACATCCCAACATAGCCACGACCCATACTCATCCCAACATATCTGTAACTCATACTCGTCCCCATATCCTCGAGCTCACTCACTCGTAACTCAATTCTCAAACCTCAATAAGGTATACAATGTCCATGGTCATCAGATACTACTCTGACTGCCAACAACATCTTACTAGTAGGGATATTCCCAGAACCACTCACGTTCTGCTATCTCTATATACACCTAGCAAAGGATTATCGCGCTCCCATCCATTATGTTCTTATTTATACCCCATCCTGAGTACACGGCTTTTGACATAGCATGGCTCACGCCGTACCTAATCCATCACACGGCCAAACCATGTGAACCAAACCCTAACCTAATGGGAATATCACGATCCGCAGATCTATCCACCAATCTAGTCGTAATGACTGATTCCCAAGGTCTCCAACACCCCATCGCCCTTATTGACAAGGCCATTCATAACACAACTCAAACCTCTTATAGCAACTCTCAAGAGGATTCAGCTATCCAAGCCAAAGCCATCAACCATACTTTGACTACACCTGAACAAAACTCTACTCATGCAAACACTCAACGATTTGCCAACTGAGGTCAACCTCACTCAGTCGAACCCAACTCACCGATGAGTTCCACTACACACCAGGCGATCGACACTCATCCCAAAACCTTGTCTTTCAGCAACCACTGTAACCAAGTCACACATCTAAGACCCAAACCATAGTCTCATCATCTCGAAGGGTGTACAGGTTGTATACAAAGAAAACACAAAACATGACAACCTAAGGTCGATCTATCATGTTACTTCTAACACATACCACATAATCATGCTAACTCATAGCCACAAGATTATGCATATACAGCACACATACCGAGGAGAACCGACAAGAATGACACGTCACTTTGGATAATCCACTTAGATTCCTTGCCAAAAATTACGTCCGCGAAACGCATTTTAAACTTGGCTCCCAAGTTCGTTAATTCAAACGCCCAAAGGTAAGACTAATCAATCCTAAGGTCCAACCTTCATATTCACATATACACAACAAGCTATCATGCTTATGTTCCAAACACATGTAACCAAGCACACACACATCTTTCCTTACAAGGTAACGCACCCTCTTCCCACAGCTCTTAGGTATTCGAACTCAGAGATTTGATACCAAGTTGTCACGCTCCAAACTCTGGGTCACGCAAAAAAACCACCGAACAACCACCAAAACTAAAATACAACACACTCAGAGTATCTCTCGAAAGCATAAAACATGCATACATCTGTCCACGACCATAAAAAATACATATACTTTACAACATGTTACATCTAAACATGAAACACATACAAAGGTATAAACTACCTATCAATACAAAATAAAGTCTTATCATCAACCACCTCTCGGCACCTCAAGGTCAACCTACAAGACCATGTTTACCTGAAAAAGGTTTTAACAAATCCCACAACGTGAGCCGAAACCCAATAGAAACTGACTATAATGCTGCAAGGAAGGATATGCAATCACATAGCATAAAGTTGACTCAACCACATGAGCCTCGAAAGGTTTTACTTTATAAAATTCTAAGTTTTCCATCCTCAAAATCAAGCATTTCAACAATGCTAATAACGTTTCACAGTTAAGAAAAATAGTAACCAAAGCGTTATTTTCCACTCAGATTACACAACCGAGGAATGAAAAATTAATCCTATGTACCGACTCCGTCACAAAGGGACAGAGGTAACAACTATAGACTCATGTTCATTACCTATCCCTAAATCATTTAAAACCTGTTAGGTAATGACAAGTTCTATACGGAGCCACCACAAAGTAACTGCTGACTTTATAGGCCCAAAATCCGAGGGACAAAAGCACCCACCCCTTCTTTACGGAAATTACCTAGAAGGACAAAGGTACCTACTCTGTGCACGTTTCTGGACTTCCATCGAGGGCAACTCATGCAACATACCCGCTATCCCGCTACATCTATAGAATCATTTTAAAAACTAACCCGTAGCTCGACTATAAAAATATTTTTACAATTATACATTAAACATGTATAAAGATCCATCCATCAACATGGAGATCCAACAAAAATATTTTTAAAATATTTCTACCATTTTTATCAAAACGATTCAAAATTGACACTCAGCCCTGAGGGTTAGCTCCACACCTCTAAATCACATTTCAAGATTTTCACAAATCCTCTGTTTTCAAAATCACCTTTTGAAAACTATGAACATCCACAAGTTTAATATCATGTAATAAATCAAGAAAAGTGCAAAACATGCTTTTATCCGAGTAAACAAGATTTGACCACAAAACATAATATATAAAGCATTTCAACCGGTGAAAATGATACAACTACACGTAGTGTAACTAGCAAACCGTCACTGTCACGTCCCGACACCTGGGTCACGTGAAAAATCCACAAACAAACTCCTAAGGAACAAGAAATTTGATAAAAATTTCCACTAAGGATGAAAAATAACCTTTTTCAAAATATTCAGCCAAAAACTGGAGAAAAACAGTTAAGAAATTTTGACATACCCCCACTCTTTTGGTCATAACTTTTTCTACAAAATGAGTTTTATTATGAGAGAGGTGTCATTGGAAAGAAGACTTTCGGGGATTTAATTTGAGTAAAAGAACGACCCAATTCCAAGTTTGGATGAGCGAGATATAATCAAAAGAGAATGGTCCTGCGCAGCCAGTCCGCTCCAGCGGAAATCGGGCGCTTGAGCGAGCAGGCACTCGAGAAAAATCTAGATTTTTCATGTTTTGAGTTCCAAGCTCCAAAACTTCAAACACTCACAAACCACCATTTTAACCTCAAATTGAAGCCTCCAAACACCTTCTCAACACCCTCGGATATACCTAAACCCGAATCTACCACAAAACCTCGAAAGAAACACTCCAAACCCGATTCCATCTAACTGAAATCAACACAAAACGCTTTTTTAAACCAAAACCCAATTTATCGAAATATAAACAAACTTTTCATGCATTTTTAAACTGTAAAAACACATATAATTGCACGTAGCATTCCTTAAAGACAACATAGTAGAGGATCTGACCTCGTTAAGCCAAAAGCTCAACGCCTCGATCCACGTGCAAAAATGAACTTCGTTGGAATGAAATTTTGTCAAGATGAAAGCGTAGCCCACCGCGAGGATACTAAAGATCTGTTGTTGGATCGTCGAAAATCGAGCCCCAAGCTTCTGAGAAGTTAGAGAGAATGTAGAAAGAAAAAAAAAAGAAATTTAGCTTGTAAGTGTTAAAAATATCTTTTGAAAATATCTAACTCTAGATATTTATAGGCCACGAAATTTTTTTTTTAAATTCGCACCACAATGCCCAACGACCCCTGGGACCAACCCCACATGCATATCTAAACCCGAACATGCATAAAAATACATATAAACATGCTATTGTAAAAATAACAAACAACACGTCGAAACGTCGTAAAAATTAAAACGGGTCACGGTCTCACATAAACGCATCTATATTTTTTGTTTAATTTTTTATACGGTTTTTTGTTCTCTGTAAAAAAATCAGTTTTATAGTAAAAGTGAATACTTTTTAGATTTATCTCGTCAAAATAAAAAAAAAGTAGATAAATGAAAACACATAAACATAGTATATAAAAGTAATTTAAAAAATTAAAAATTAATTAAAATTTTAATTTTTCTAAAAAAGTCTGAGCCTAGGCCCGCGGCCCTGGCCCGTATACCTCTAGGGCCGGGCCCTGGCCTCTCCCTCCCAAAAGCTCGGCTCGGCTCGAATTTTAGCAAAAGCCCTATAGACTTGGGTCAGGCCAGGGCCTGGCTGAGGGAGTGGCGAACCGAGTTGGACCAAATTTACATTCTTACTGCCACCCTCATTGGACCAAATTTACATTCTTACCTGCCACCCTCAATGCTAACCAAAATGATAGAATTGTAAAACTACCCTAAAACAAATCTATGTTCAGTTTTGACTTCTATTCAACCACTACTTAGCAATTCTTAGGTACGGAATACTACGTCAATATACTAACGTGGTGTGTCTATCCAATATATACACAACATGTATTCATTTAATGTGGGAACATATTGATATATTATAACTACTTCTTTTTAACGTAGGACCAATTCCTATAATTATGAATATGTGACGTGCATGTATCGAATGAACACCACACAAAAAAAAATTTGATTAAAAACTTTTTAAAAAATTAGATAAGACAAAAGAAGCGGCTTAGTGGCCATTTTTTGATTGGCAAAAATACACAACTCTTAAACAAGATTTAAACTATTTACCTTTTATTTGGGAGGGTAACATTCTATTGGAGCCAACTAATGGTCTTTTAATAGTTTTTTTTTATCTTTAGTGAATTTTTAAAATTTTAGTCAGAACGGATATACTTTTCGAATTCTTCTTATTACGGAAAATTAAAAAAATAAAAATTTAAATCCAAAACTAAAAAAGACAAAAGACCAAAAAAATGCCTTTAAAAAAATCCTAAACCAATCCAAATGAAGACTAATAACTAATACTTCACGTCACACTTTCTACACTCAATCCAAACGAAGGCTAAATAATCACGAAATAATTTTAGCACTCATTTTAATTAAACATATTTTTCATTTAATTATTATTAAGAAAAATACTTTCCATTATTTACGCCATTTTCTTTTACTCAAATGTTGAAAGGCATTTTTTGTAATTTTGTTTAATAAAAACAAAATAAGGAAGGTAATTGATTAAAAGAGGAGTGTAAAATTTATTTTCTAAGTAATCAATCAATCTATAAAATGAAAGGTAAAGTTAAGGATATGAATGGATTAGCCTGCTCAAACAGTTTAATTCAATCTGACCAATATGATAAATAATGGTTTTTGTTCTTTAGTTCGGTCGGGTGACAGATCTCTCAACTTTTTTTTTTGAGTAGTAATCGAGTTACGAATTTTGAGTATAGCCGCTCGTTGAACCAAACCCGACCAATAAATATTAAAATTTATAAAATCTTAAATTTATTATGAGATTATGTTGTTTATTACTTTGATTTTTTGTATAAAAATTATGTAACTTGAGTCAATGGGTTATTTAATTAATAAATTCATGATATTTTGAGTTTTAAATTTATCAAAAATAAATATTTTAGTTAAAATATAAAAGGAGCTTAGTAAAAAAATTTTAAAATAAGTAATTCTAAACTACCAAATCAAACTGTACCCACTAATAAACCCATTAAACTTGTGAGACCAAAATCGCCAAATTTATTAATCAATTCAGTGCAAGTCTTTTATTTTAGACCGCTTTGAGAGGTCGGTTCAAGAATTGGCTAGGTCCCATCAACAAATTTTTTTTTAAAACATCCCTTTCAAAGAGAAAATTATTGGCTGCCAACTCCTGTATTGCACCAAACACATTTGTCCCACACATTTGTGTGTGCTCCTGTTAACCAAAAACAAATTTGATCTTCTTCGAAATGAGAAAATTCTTTGAGATAATCAACCGATTGCGTGTAAGGTCCTTTTGCCGTGTTTTGGGACTTTGCCAGAAAGTAATAATGGATGGAAATGAACGTAATAAAAAAAATTTATTACTTCGATGGGATTACAATTGAGCACTGGGATTACAAACTAAGTTACAAACTACTCCTATCAGCTATCGAAAAGAAATTGCTAAGAAAATTACAAGAAAATAAAGATAAAATAAAGAGATAGGCATGTTTGCCGATGTGTGTAAGAGTCCTTTCTTAATGCCCATTCTTGGCCTTTTATAGACTAATTTGATAACCACCCATAACTGCCTTTCATAACCATCTCCATCATAGGCCATTTCTCACTGGTTGTGGATCCACTCTGTTAGTGAGCAGTTACGATCTGTCCCCACGACCCAGTAATTGCTGGTCTT
Organism: Heliamphora ciliata; assembly: GCA_032360265.1. Taxonomy (NCBI): domain Eukaryota; kingdom Viridiplantae; phylum Streptophyta; class Magnoliopsida; order Ericales; family Sarraceniaceae; genus Heliamphora; species Heliamphora ciliata. Next base: position 10,291 of record JAUMHN010412949.1, read on the forward strand.
TAAAAACAAATGCCATCAGTCTTGACACCTGTCTCTTTGCAGAGGTTGTGTTTTGTGACATCTGTCTAACACCAATTAACGGCTCATTCGATTTCGATGAGAGGAATAGTCAATTCATATATGAATCAACAAAGAATTAAAATATTGATGGGCCTTTCACTTAAGCTCCTATGTTCTTTTACCATCGAGGGGTTCTTACAACCTTTACTGGCCATTTATTTTCTGGTACGTATCATCTTTTATTCTTTTTACAAGCCTCGAAGGGTATTTGTGATATAAATAACTCATTTTATGGTTTGGGCATATATTTTATTAATATTGACCTTCTATTCGATGGGTCATTCATCTTTATCGAAATGATTTGGATGAATGTGGTATAAACTATTGCCCTCCTCATTAATGGGGTTTAAGTTTTATAACCCAATTAATGATTCCTTTAATGACTACGGGTAAATAATAAATACAACCGCCGTCAAGGCATGGGAGAAATACGAAACATTTAAATAGGATTACATAGAAGTCTTAACGTCATTTTGTCGCTTTTAAGTTATTCTCTTTGTACTCTGTTATTCGTCTTCTTCCTTGAGAACATTTCAAGCACCAACTTAACAGCCATGGCTCTTAGAAGAAGTTCTAAACCTTCCTCTATTAGTTGAAGATTCCCTGCTGACCTCAAAGAATATGTTGATCAACATGGTAATCATGATATTTTTATTCAAAACCCTAGTTCGAGTTTGAATTACATTCTCGGCCCCATTCTCGAACTAAACATGCCTAAATCCTTCTCATGTAGTTATCCCTTGGCCCCAAATGAATCTTTCTTACTTCACCAACCATTCTTAAATTGGACCAAATGGGATGGACCGGCACCTCTTCGCACGTGGATAAACCCCAAGCAAGATTGGTCTAACTAGGTATCGCGTCTAACCCCCTACATTGGTCAGCAATGGGATAACCTAGGTATTCGAGAAACTATCATGCTCTCGACCTATACCCTCGATATGAATAAGTGGGTATTAGGTGCAGCAGCATATTTCTAGTCTACCTCCTGCAATGCTATGATATTGCCTTGTGGGTTTATGTCACCCACCATCCTCGACGTCGTTCATCTCACTGGCCTTCCATCGACAGGTCTCGAAGTCATTGCTCTGTTAGTCCCTGCACAAACTGGAGAAGAATATTTAAAATCTTCAGGTATGGGGTACTCTGAATTGATCAAGATTTATGACATTCCTTCTTTTACTGTACCTTCTTTCAAAGAGATAGTTCTTTTCTATCTTTTTTGGTTTTGTCGCTTTCTTTTGGCCATTTATGATATTAAAGTTACCAAGGAATACTTGTCGATAGCCATTTGTTTGGCTCAACAAAAGAAATTAGCTTTGGCTCCTTTCGTCTTAGGCACTCTGTATAAATGATTATATACCTTTGTCGAAAAAGGTATTTCTGACAGCTGTGGAGGCCCTTTTTGGCTATTTCAGGCTTGGCTTTATGCTTACTTTCCTCAGCTCTACTTGAAATATAAAACCACTCTTGGAGATCCTTGCCTGAGTTATACTGAATACTATTTGTCTCTGTATTCAAATTTCTCGACATATTCTTTCGAGTATTATTTTCCTATTTTCTTTTCTCTGCCCCTAATCAGAAGTCCTGAGGACTTTCAGCCTTTTCATCTATTTCAATATTCCTCATCTCGTTTGACTTTGTTACAAGATGACCCTTCGTAACCCCTTTCTCCGAATGATCGTATTCGTCGAAGGAATTTTTGGGCTAGTGTTCTCATCCCTAGATACATCTTGGTGGGTGGATCCATGTCTACTGCATTTTGTAACTGCAGTTTCGAAAACTATTCTCCCAGCCAATGTGCTAGGCAATTTGGGTTGATACAAGGACTACCTTTGCCTTTTATACATTCTTCTATTCATAATATCATCGAAGGTAGATCCACGATAAGGGAGACATATATAGCTCAAGCTATTCAAGATGATTTTCTAAGAAGGGTTCAAGCTTTTCAATTTAAAGAATTCCAGTCTTCCACCTTAACAATGCCTGCTTTCGACGCATGGTGGACTATCATTGCTCCTACCATTTTTGTTTCTTCCTTATCTTATTACCAAGCTCAATTGTCTTATCACAATCGACAAGGGAGGCTGGCAACTTCTACTCAAGGTATTTCTTTTAATATTCTTGAATTTTTTTGCATACTTATTTTTCAAAAGCTGAAAATTCTTTCATACAGCTATTGTTGTAGAACCTATTCAGGCAATTACCCCACTTTCGAAAACTCAAACTCAAGCAGACATAGCTTCTGACTTGGATTTGATATCAGATGACATCCCTTTGTCAGTGAGAGCTTCGAAAGGTAAAAGACTTTTTGTTTATACTCCTTAAGAACAATAGGCTTCTTCTAATCCTCTTATTGATGGATTCATGAAAAATGTCTTTTCAGCCAAGAAAACTTTGCAAGAAAAGAAGAAGAAGGAAGAGGAACAGAAGAAGAAAAGTGAAGACGAGAAAGAGAAGAAAAGAAAAGAAGAAATGGAGAGGAAGAGGAAGAAAGAAGTTGCCGAACAAAAGAAGAAGGAAGATTTGGAAACAAAGAAGAAAGAAGAGGAAATTAAGCGGAAGGAAGAGGAAGTGAGGAAAAAAGAAGAAGAAATGAGGAAGAAATAGGAAGAGATAAAGAAAAAAGAAGAAGAAATGAAGAAAAAGGAAGAAGTTGAACAGAAAAAACAAGAAGAAGAATAAATTGAAAGAAAAAGAAAAGAAGAAGAGATTGAAACAAAGAAAAGGGAGGAGGAAAAAGAAGAAAAAATAGAACAAGAAAGAGAATTAGAGGAAAAAAGAATGAAAGAGGAAGAAAAGAAGAAGAACAAAGAAGAAAAAAGAAAGAGAAAACAAGAGAAAAGAAAAGGAGAAGAGGTAGAAAAGAAACAAAAAGAAGAAGAGAGAAAACGAAGGAAATAGGAAAGAAGAAAGAGACATGTAGAAGAAAAAAAAAGACAGGAGGAAGAAGAAATTCGAAAGAAGCAAGGCGCTGAAGAAGAGAGAAAAAGAAGAAGAAGATGAATTAATTTTTTCGATGATATCTTCGAAGAAGCGCAAAACTTTTGAAGTTTCTGAGATTGCCTTCGAAAAAGATGTTCTTCTAACTCTAAGCAAGAAAATAAAGGTAAATTAGATGATTTTTCTCACTCTGAATCATCTTTCTAGTATATCATATATAATATGCTCATCTATTTTTATTGTAGGCAAATCCCACTTTGGAGGTTCCTTTGGAGGTGTCCTCATCTCCAGAATATTATGTGACGTCTCCAACTCCTACTGGGACTCCTTTCGAAGAGGAACTTTCACCCCAGATGGCCTTAACACTTGTTACTGTTAAGCCTTTGGATTCAACTCATGCTGCTGATTAGGCTGAACCTATAGAAGATCCTATTCCTACTTCTGATGCGCACAATCACTCTACTGATGAGGATAATCAACTTTCTTATTCTCCTATTTTTGGAAATAAGGTATTCTAGATTTTTTAAAAACTTTTTCATGTTCTTTTCTTTCAACTTCTACTTATTCTAATTATTTCACAGACTGATGAGACTCCTGCCATCGAAGATGCCTTGGACGCACTTCTTGGACGTATGGATTCTTTTACTGAATCTATAGCCCAAGTTGCGTGCAGGCCAAATGATGCATCCTTCGATTCCTTAATTCAAGCAAAACTAGGTCATTTTTATGACCTTCTTTCATCTTTTCTTTCAACTTCTACTTATTCTAATTATTTCACAGACTGATGAGACTCCTGCCATCGAAGATGCCTTTGACGCACTTCTTGGACGTATGGATTCTTTTACTGAATCTATAGCCCAAGTTGCGTGCAGGCCAAATGATGCATCCTT
>JAUMHN010412960.1:0-36608 GCA_032360265.1 Heliamphora ciliata
CGTAGGATTACATGTAGTACCCTCTAACAGTTATACAGTCTAGGATCCTACCTCGGTGAGTTCAAAACTCGACGTCTTGATCTACGTGCAAAACCGAGCTTCGTCGAAATGAAATTCTGACTGGATGGATGCGTAGACCACGATGCCGATACTAAGAATCAGCAATTGGTTTATCAAAAACCAAGCCCCGAGCCCCCGAGAAGTTAGAGAGAAGGCAGAGCGTGTGGTGAGTTTAAAGCTAGAGAGAGAGAAGGAGGAGATATTTTGATGAAAATATCTTTTTTTTTTGAAAATTTTGAAATTCGCACGGCAACTCCCTATAACCCCGGGAACCAACCCCACATACTCAGATAAACAAACATGCATCAAAACGAGTAAATCACACATCCTGAAAATATATATGCAAAACACATCATATATACATAAGTCTCAAAAAGAGACGGGTCCGAGTCTCACAGGACCGCTCGAGTGATCAAGGCAGATTTTGACAAATTTTTGTTTTCTTGAAGTATGTTTCTATCTTTACACGGATTGGTTATGGACCCTTTTCTAAGATTATATAACACTTCGGATGACATTTCTTCATTAGTTTAAAGTTCTTCACCAGATCATTATTCAACTAATCTTTTATGAGATTTATGAGACAAAGACCTAAAGTTTAACAAAGTTTCCTTTGATTGGCCCTTTACGTTGCGTTATTGGGATGGGTTTATGTGACCCGGGTTCAGAGCGTGACATCCTACACTTATGTGCGAGTTTGATTTCCTACTAAGCACTGAGGTCTCGCCACATGGAGTTTAAGTTGAGATCGTGAACGAAGAAATAGTTGCGTCACACTTAAAATAAGGTAAGAGCGCTTAGTAATTATTTTGAACAATGATATTAAAGAAATGCTTAGTGTTAGTTTTAACTGTCATGTATGAGTTATGCTTTAAAAATTGCTTTATTATCCATGTTTCGAACTATATGAACTTGTGATAGAATGATCTTTTTTATATTCAAATATCATGACATTTTAAAAAACGATATCCATATCTTTGACTGAAATCTAAAATGTTTTCCATAATCATAGTTTTGAATCATGAGTTGTTGAATGCTAGCATGAGACGTTGTGTTTTGAAAGCATTGTTAATTGAAGTGTGCTATTTATACTGTTAGAAGAGATATGTGTATGAAAGATGGACTAAACGAATTCCAAATAAAAATTTTGATATCGAATGATCAAAATAAAAACTCGTGCCACCACAAATAATTAAGAAGAATAGCTTTTTGGCCGATTCTCCAACTACGATTTCTGATTTCGAGTTGAAACTCCCATCAGACCTTCTACTATATTCCCTCATGCGATTCCTGAATGTAGTGTGGGCTACAATATTTTGAGAACTTGTACCGGCAGAACCTGGTTAGCTTTTGTCTTCAAGACAAGTTATGAATATGGTTTAACCTACCCGCATATTTATAGGGCTACAACAGGAACCTGCGGAGTAATTATGACGAAGACTTCTAGTGTAACCCAGATACGTATCCAGCGGTTTTTGCAATTAAGAAAACCTCATAGCGGTATCTATAATTATGAAAATCTTGTAGCAGTTTCAAGAATTTTCATAAAACATTAAATTATAGTTCACACCACTAAAGAACTGTAACTGCACTCTAAGTCATAATCTCAATACCATCTTGCATTGAGCTCCTGTTATTAAATACTTAACTCATCTCCCCACTTTAAGATTTTTGATATTCACCAATTAAATTTAATTACTGACAATTTAATTTAATCGGCATCTTTAAATTCCTTAAACCCTTCTGCTTAACTTATCTGATCTTCAGATAATTAATTCCACTTATAGGGTTTGGCCTAGTCAAAACTTATAAGTTTCCTTAAAGGTGTCGTCAATCCCGATCATTCGAGGTGTGAATTCCGTCAATAATTAATATTTACCATATAAATAATACCGCTATCCAACTAACCGAAAATATAGACCCATATAAGATCGCACTCTCTAATGAATCAAAACAACGAATATTAAATATACGCAAATCAATAATTATTTCAGGATTAAAAGTATAAGTACTCTCATAATATCCTTGGGATATAAATTAATTTATATAGTCAGTGTAAAATTAATTATCTCAATGTGTTCCATTCAATACACACAAAGTGTACTAACACAGAGAGTCAGAACAATAGACGACGCTATTATCTGTTCTCTGTAATCAAGACAGGCCTACTAAAACTCTGTACTACGTACAGTCGTACCGATGGTATGTCATTTCCATCTGGACTGTGAACAAAACTTATATTCTGTAAGAACTTAAAATCTGATCTTCTGTGTGCAAGCCGTACTCTACACACCAGATTAAATACTATACAAATTAAAGAACATCCATGCATAACATTACAGAAATGATATTGCATACATTACTCATTAAGATTCTCATAAAATGAAAAAAATTAATTTTATTTAAATAAAATTAAATACTAAAAATATGATTTTCAGTATACAACCCTAACAATCTCCCACTTATACTCGAACCATGCCGTCATACATCTAACTCCAATGGCCTCTACATGACTATCAAAAGTCTTAGCCGGTAATCTCTTTATAAAAGGATCTGCAATGTTGTTTCTTGATGCAATCTTGCTTACAGCAATTTCATCCATCTGTATAATTTCTCGTATCAGGTGATACTTACGCTCAATGTGTTTTCTTTTCTTGTGGACTCTTGGTTCCTTCGAGTTTGCAATCGCTTCGCTATAATCACAATAAAGTGTAATAGCCGACTGAACTGATGGGACTACGTCTAGATCTAACAGGAAGTTCTTGAGCTAAATGGCCTCCTTGGCTGCTTCAGAAGATGCCACGTACTCAGCATCCATGGTGGAATCAGCAATGCAGGACTGCTTGATACTCCTCCAACTTATAGCTCCACCGCCTAAGGTAAACACATATCCTGAGGTAGACTTTCGAAAATCTTTGTCTGACTGAAAATCTGAGTCTTGTACCCTAAAGGTACTAAACTATTTACCTGGTAAATCAACATATAATTCTTAGTCATTTTCAAGTACTTGATTATATTTTTTACTGCAGTCCAATGCTCCTGTCTTAGGTTAGACTGATATCTACTAACCATGTCAATGACAAAGAAGATGTCGGGTCTAGTACAAAGCATAGCATATATGAGACTTCCTACTATCGAAGCATAAAAAATTGCCTTTATTTTCTCTATCTCATCAGGTGTCTTAGGATACTGATCCTTAGATAGAGTGATTTCATGCCTAAAAGGGAGAAACCCTTTCTTAGAATCCTACATGCTAAAATGAGCAAGCATATCATCGATATACTTTACTTGTGATAAGCCCAACATCTTTTATTTTCAATCTTGCACAAACTTGATCCCAAGGATGTAACTGCCTTCTCCCAAGTCCTTCATATTAAACTGCCCAGATAATCATACTTTTACTGTAGATAATGCCTCCACATCATTTCTAATGAGCAAGATATCATTCTACATGAAGTATTAGAAAGATCACTACACTTCCGTGACGCTTCTTATACACACAAGACTCATCTAGACTCTGATCAAAATCATAAGACTTTATAGCTTGATCGAACCAAGTATTTTAAGACCTTGATGCCTACTTAAGTCCATAAATGGATCTCTCAAACTTATGCAACATATGCTCCTGACTCTTCGCAATGAATCCGTCTGATTGTACCATATAGATACACTTGTCAGGACTTCCATTAAGAAATCTATCATGACATCCATTTGTCAAATTTCGTAATCGAAATGAGCAGCGATGGATAAAAAAATTAGGATAGACTTAAGCATGGCTACCGACAAAAAGGTTCCCTCATGATCGATCCCTTCTTTCTGAGTGAACCCTTTTGCAACAAACTTAGCTTTGAAGGTTTCAACTTTTCATCTGCTCCTCTCTTCCTCTTATAGATTCACTTGTATCCAATGAATTTTATCCCTTTAGGTAGTTCTAAAAGTTTTCAAACCTGATTGGAATACATAGATTCCATCTCTGAATTCATAGCTTTTTGCCAAAAATCTGCATCTTTATCTTGAAGTGTTTCAATGTAGTTATAGGGTTCGGTATCTAGTTCTACAAGGATTCTGTCAAAATACTCTCCCAAGAACACATACCGATAAGGTTGATGAACAATCCTCCCACTATGATGATGCACTACTTGTGTCTGTGTACTAGCAGTAACACATTGTGTAGAATCAAAACCCTGTGCATTAGCACCATGTTCATGATTTGTACCTATCTTGATAATCCTCCCACTACGACGAGGTAATGGGATATCAGTGACTTGTGATTTCTCTTCCGTTCTACTGGTATTTTCTCTCATTTCTTCTAGAATAATTTTATTATTGAGCCTGTGGTCCATAATATAATTCTCTTTCAAGAATTGGGCATTAGTTCTAATAATGCCCTTCTGATCCTTAGGATTATAAAATAAACCATCCTTCATTCCCTTGGGATACCCTACAAAGAAATAGACTTTCGTCATCGGTTCCAACTTATCCGTGTTCCCTTTTAGTACATGTTCTAGACACCCTCAAATCTGAATATGTCTCAGACTAGGCTTACACCGGGTCCACAATTCTATGGGAGTAGAAAGTACTGACTTAAAAGATACCAAGTTCAGAATGTAAGCCGCTGTCTCTAATACGAGTCCCCAAAATGAATCGTGTAATCTTGAATAACTCATCATGGACCTTACTATCTCCACAAGAGTCCTATTCTTTCTTTCTGCTACACCTTTTTGCTACGGAGTGTCTGGTGCAGTCAACTGTGATATTCCTTCTAATGACAGGTAGTCCCTAAACTCTACAAAGAGATACTTCCCATCACAGTCGGATTGTAGTGATTTGATACTTTTATCTAGACGCTTCACTGCCTCCGCTTTGAATTCTTTGAATTTCTCAAATCATTCAGACTTACGGTGCATCAAGTAAAGGTATTCATACCTTAAGTAGTCATCAATGAAACTGACGAAGTACTCAAAGCCACCTCTACCCCAGATTGTCATAGGATCACACACATTAGAGTAAATCAGTTCCAACGGTTTTTTAGTTCCATAACCTTTGGCCAAAAAGGGTCTCTTAGCTATCTTACCCTCTAAGCAGGATTTACAGATTGAAAGTGCTTCAACTTCAAATGAACTCAAAGGTCTATTTTCTACCAGTCTATTTATCCTTTTTGGATTAATATGATCCAAGCGTAAGTTCCAAAGAAACGTTTGGTTTATTGAAGAAGAAAACTTTCTCTTATATGGTAAATTAGATGTGTTACTCAATTCAGTCAGTTGTAGTGTTGGAGAGATTAAAAAAGTAACATAAAAATCATTCGCCAATGTACCAGAATAGGTAACCTGTTTATTATTTTTAATAACCATAGAGTTATTAAAATAAACCAAATATTCGTCTTTAACCAATCTATAAATGAAAAACTAAGTTCTTCCTAATAGAAGGTACATAAAGACAATCACTCAATATTAAAATTCAATCTCTACTAAAACTGAGAGTGACATCTCCCATTGCAAGTGCAATCACCTTTGTATTATTGCCTATATGCAGGTAAATCATTCCATCACTAAGTTGTCGGGTTTCTTAAAACCCCTACAATGAATTGTAGACATAATTAGTGGCTCCCGTATCTACACACCAGGAACCGGTAGAGAACATCGCTAAACATGTTTCTACAACCAGTGAACAGAAATTACTATGCTTGTCCTGCTTACTGAGAAAAATTAGACATTGCTTTTTCCAGTGCCATGTCTGGTTGCAGTAAAAACATATGTCTTTCGATTTTTTTATACCAGTCTGTGGCCCACTAATTACCCTAGAAATCATGTCACCTTGTTTCTGAATATTTTTCTTCTTTATGCCTTTCGACCTAGAGGAAAAACCCTTTTCAGAAACAAATACACTTTTTGGCATTGAAAGAATACCTTTAGTAGTTAAAGATATATCCAAGTTATATTTTCAGTCAACAAAGTTTAGCGTCATAAGTTTGTTTTCATTGAGTATTGAAGCAAGTGAATTGAAAACTATTTTATTCCTGAAAATCACATAATTAAAAAATAATCGTTCATTATGACGAGCAAAATTTCGAATTTATTTTAATTTAGTTCCCTCTACCATTTTAAAATTAATTTGCTAATAGCCTGGTACCCTGTGAATAGCATGCCTTGATGGGAGGACGTCTGCTATCCATCGTTTGTCCAGACATGTCAATTCCTTTTAAATTTACTATCTAGGTAACTATCCCTGCTAAGTAAAATTAAATAGTTGACATAATTTCGATCCAGTAAATAATAGCAGTGACTCAGATGGAGAGGATACTAATTATTTACAGCTAAATGCTAACCACCACCTAATCCCAAATCAATCGTTTTGCAATGAACCCTTCAAATGGAGAAGTGATTCACACTAACAATTATTTAAAATTATTTTTAAAAGAGATTTATACTGCCGATACCGCAATTAATCTGTTTGATGGGGAGGATGGTCTTACTGTCAATACACAAAATTTAATTATATCGCCTACAAACTGGTGGTGGAGACTGCGGGATTTATCTGTGAATAAATTCTCTCTCCCACTTAGATTTTTAAAATATTTTTGAGGGTTATAAAAATCCGTTTAATTAAAATAAATTTATTAATTTCAAATACCACACAATCTGAAAAAGTTAAACATCTTTCCGTGTACACGATTTTAAAGATTCTGGTTTATCAAACCATCTTTTCGTGTTTTAATGCGTAACAAATAAAATTCAATAAATGTACAATTTTTTCTTCAACTTTTCAGTTAAGGTAAGTGATTAAAGGTATTTAATTATTTTATTTTTCGTTACTCATTTTTTAAAAAATAATAATTTATTTAGAATAAATAATTTTTTATTTAATTAATTCAAAATTCAAAATTAATTTTCACGTTTTTTTTTTCAAAATATTCGATTTTATAAAAAATCATCTTAAAAGTGATATTTTGTAAAAAATAAAATATCTAAAGTTTTTTTATTTAATTAAAAACTTTAATTAAAAAACGTAATTTTATTCTCCATTACAAAATATTTTAATTAAAATCAAAAATTTTAAATTAATTAAATTAACAGGATAAAATAAAAATACATCATCTGCATAGTTCATATGAATATAAATGCAAGATATGTATATATCCCGATTTTATAATCAAGGTAAAATTTTGAAGAGTTTCAGTCTTCTGTTGAAGATAAGTTGTAAGAATTTCATTCTGAACCACTTTTCTGTATCTCAATTGCATCAGGCTTCTTTGATATGCTGTGATATACTAATATATCACACGATGATCAAAACATATCAGAATATCTCAATCAAAACAGCCTGGACCAAGCCACCACCTTCGGGAGGATTTTGCTGCCACTCCTGAGCTCTTTTTTTAATGCCTTTTTTAAAAAAAATAGCTCCCAAAATATAGTATTTTTTTGTCAAAAAACCAGACCAAAAACAGCTCGAAAAACAGCCCAAAAGCTGCCGCCGCCGCTGCTTACGCCGCTACCCACTTTAGCCCACTGTTTGGGCATTTTTTGGTAGCATTGTTGCTCCTATTTTTTTTGAAAAAATAGCATTAATATCCAGTAATATAATGCTTCGAAGAACACCTTGAAAATAGTTCGAAAAAGCCTTGAAAACAACCCCGAAAGCTGCGGCCCCTATGCCGCCTAGTGCCGCCGCCTGTTTGGGTTTTTGTTGCCTGTTTTGGCCTAGTTTTTAATGGTTTTTGGATAGTATTTTAAGATATGTTTACTGCTATTTTATACCTAAAAATTGCTAAAAAAATAGTCCAAAAAACATTCTATAAAATCAACAAAATCGGTCTCGAACCGCCGCCGGTGGTAGGCTATTTTTGTCGATTTTACCGTTATTTTTGACTTATTTTGCTTATATTTTTAATGCATAAATACTGCAAAAACTCACAAAAAAAACTATTTTAAAACTGTAAAAAAATTACCGCAATCTGTGGCCCGTAAAACCCGAAACCACCACCGGTGCTACCGTCTGTTCGTCGTATTCTTGGATATTCAACGTGTTCTTAAATATTCTAAACAGATATTTAAAAATAAATAATTGCTATTACATCAAAAGCTTATGTCCCGAAGGCTCACATTCGATCTAAAAAAAACATAATCTGTCACGATCAACTCTCGTAGTTAAAAAATTAATTAAATCATCATCCAAAACATTCAATTAAACATGAAAAATATGATGATCATAAAATCGGTATTAGAATGCCTGCAAAATAAAGTTAGCACAGTTCTAAATTTACTCGGCCTCTCGATAAATCGTAAACAAAAAAAAATAGCTCTAATACCAATTGTTGCAGGCAAAACTACCAAAATTATTGTTTTTGTAAACAATTTTCGATAAAAAATAAATGAAAAGGCAATCGCCAAAACAGGCTCCAGGTAAAACTTTTGATGTCGAGCGATCAAAATAAAAATCCGTGCCATCACAATTAATTTAGAAGAATACCTTTTTGGCCGATTCTCCAACTACGATTTTTAATTTTGAGTTGAAGTTCCCGTCAGACTTTCTACTGTTTTTCTTTATACGATTCCCGAACGTAGTGTGAATTACGATATTTCGAGAACTCGTGCCGGCAGAACCTGGTCATCTTTAGTCTTAAAGAAAAGTTATGAATATGGCTCAGTCTACCCGCATATTTATAGGGCTACAGTAGGGACCTGTGGAATAATTATGATGAAAACTTTTAGTGTAACCCAAATATATATCCAGCGGTTTTCACAATTAAGCAAACCTTATTGCGGTATCTGTAATTATGAAAATTTTACAGTGATTTCTGTAATTTTTATAAAACACTAAATGACAGTTCATACTATTAAAGAACTGTAACTGCACTCTAAGCCATAATCTCAAGACCATCTTGCATTGAGCTCTTGTTATTAAATTCTTAACTCATCTTGCTACGTTAAGATTCCCAATATCCGCCAAATAAATTTAATTACTAACAATTTAATTTAATCGGCATCTTTAAATTCTTTAAGCCCTTCTGCTTAACTTATCTGACCGCCAGATAATTAAATCCACCTGCAGGGTTTGGCCTGCTCAAAACTTATAAGCTTTTTTAAGGGGGTATTGTCAATCCCAATTATTCGAGACGTGGATTCTGTCAATAATTAATATTCACCATATAAATAATACCACTATCCAACTTACCGGGAATATAGACTCATATAAGATCACACCCTCTAATAGATCACGACAACGAATTTTAAATATACGTAAATTAATAATCATTTCAAGATTAAGTGGATAAGCACTATTCATAATAATCTTGGGGTATGAATTAATTTATATAGTCAGTATAAAATTAATTATCCCAAATATTCCGTTCAATACACACAAAGTGTACTAGCACAGAGTGCTAGGGTTGGTATACTGAAAATCATGTTTTTAGTATTTAATTTTATTTTTAAATTAATTTTCTACTTTATGAGAATCTTTATGAGCAATATATGTGTATCATTTCTTTGATATGCATGGATGTCCAATATTTTGTATAGTATTTAATCTAGTATGTAGAGTACGACTTACACACAGAAGATCAGATTTTAGGTTCTTACAGAATATAAGTTTTATATTCACAATTTAGATAGAAATGGACATACTATCGATACGACTGTTGCACAGAATTTTTGTAGGCTTGTCTTGGTTATGGGGAATAGATAATAGCGTCGTCTATTGTTTCGACTCTCTGTGCTAGTACACTTTGTGTGTATTGAACGGGACATTTGGGGTAATTAATTTTGTATTGACTATATAAATTAATTCACACCCCAAGGTTATTATGAATAGTACTTATTCTCTTAATCCTGAAATAATTATTGATTTGCGTATATTTAATATTCGTTGTTTTAATTCATTAGAGTGTGCGATATTATATGGGTCTATATTCCCGGTGAGTTGGATAGTGGTGTTATTTATATGACAAATATTAATTATTGACGGAATCCACGTCCCGAAAGATCGGGATTAACGATACCCCCTTAAAGATGCTTATAAGTTTTGACCGGGCCAAACCTTACAGGTGGATTTCATTATCCGATGGTCAAATAAGTTAAGCGAAAGTGTTTAAGGAATATCAAGATATTGATTAAATTAAATTGTCAGTAATTAAATTTAATTGGCGGATATCGGGAATCTTAACGTGGAGAGAAATGGTAAGCATTTAATAACAGGAGCTCAATGCAAGAAGGTCTTGAGATTATGGGTCATAGTGCAATTACAGTTCTTTAGTGGTGTGAACTGTAATTCAGTATTTTATGGAAATTATAGAAACCACTGCGTTTTTCCATAATTACTAAAACCGCTACTAGGTATTTGTAATCCACTAGAAGTCTTTCTCATAATTACTCCTCAGATCCCTGTTGTAGCCCTATTTATATGCGTGTAGGCTGAACCATATCATCATTATTAATATATCATATTTTGTCTCTCAAGACTAAATATATCAAGGTTCTGTTGGTATGAGTTCTCGATAGTCCGTAACCCATACTACGTTCGAGGATCGCATAAGGGAATACGGTAGAAGATCTGACAGGAGCTTCAACTCAGACTCAAATCGTAGTTGAAGAATCGATTGACAAAAAGTATTCATCTAAATTAACTTTGGTTGCACGAGTTTTATTTTGATCGTTCTTCGTCAAAGTTTTCATCTGGAGCCCGTTTCGGCATTTGCCCGTCTATTTAATTTTTTACCGAAAATTATTTACAAAAACAATGATCTTGGCAGTATTGCCTCCAACAAAGAGAGTCGGAATAATAGACAACGCTATTATCTATTCTCTGTAACCAAGACAGGCCTATTAAAACTCTGTGCTACAGTTGTACCGATGGTATGTCCATTTCTATCTAAACTATGAATATAAAACTTATATTCTGTAAGAACCTAAAATCTAGTTTTCTGTGTGTAAGCTGTACTCTACAAACCAAATTAAATATTGTGCAGAATATTAGACATTCATGCATAATATTAAAAAAATGATATTGCATACATTACTCATTAAGATTCTCATAAATGAAAAAAATTAATTTTAATTAAATACTAAAAACATGATTTTCAGTATACAACCCTAACAAATAGTAGAAATTAAATGGTATTAAGATTTTAAAGACACAAATCCCTTATGCAGCAGAATCAGAAACGTAGGCTACGATCAACACAAATCAAATAGTAAATAAGAACAACTAGAAGAAATAAGACAATATACATGGTTTAGTTGGCTGCCTACTTCCATGGGAAAAGAAACAATCCACTATTGAATAATATGAAATACAAGTTTCACTATCGACCTCACAATCTCTGAGTATGGCCTCAAACTAAGCCTCTCTTTCATTTTCTCTACACTCTCTATAGCTTCTAACCTAAGCTTCTCAAGAGATTATCACATTCTAGGGTTTTTGTAACACAAAACCTTTTATATATAACCCTAACTAAGTAAAAAATGTAACCCTATCGCTGCACATTAAACTGCTCACCCGCACAGATTACTCGAGTGACCTTTAGACTGTTAGATCGGTTAAAGAGGCTTCTCGATTTCTCTACCTTTCTGTAGAGGTGTTATGGCTGTCTTTCCTCCCTTTTCAGCACTCCAATGCTTTCTGGACTCTTTACCGAACTAGAATACCAAAAATAAGAGACATCAACCCAACAATCTCCACCTTGACTCGAATTTCTAAACCACCTTGAAGATCTACTGGCCGCCTTGTCCTACATCCTTTTCACGGGTATTAGTGATCCACCCTCTCTATTCATCAAACTGAATGAACCTGGATCAAATCCTAGCCACACTTGAATTTAGCCTTCTTGCAATCAACAGTCTTCTCATTCTTAGATAGTTTTCTAAACTTTAAATTCTCAATCTTCTGTTGTAACTCCACCTTCTCTGGCACTGTTACTTGCTCCTGATCTTTTCCTGATCTGCTTGTAGCCTTTTGGTAAGACGACGAATTCCCATTGCACTGTTCTCGCTGTTGTTGACTTGAACCACCATAATCTAGTTTTTTGGGTGAACTAGTCTAATCGAGCACCACCTTGACTGTTGCACTCTTCTTAACCAAAGAACGCACAACCACAGAATAAGAGCAAAGAAGAAAAAAGAGAGAAAGTGACAATCACATAATCACACATGGAGGTTTATGTGGTTCGACAAGTCGTGCCTACGTCCACGGGATCACACACTTTCACTATATTCTTAAAAGTTACAAATGGAAGAGAGTTCTTAGGAGAGAGAATATAAAATAATAGAAAAATATGGAAACTTGTCGCGACTGCTACAATCCTAGCAGCCTATAACAGAGCGTTCGTCACATAGACTGATCGAGCGGTCAATAAAGCTTTATAGTTTTTCTACAGTTTGTAGGAAACTACTACAGGCCCCTTTTGACTTCTTGAGCGGTCCTGTCCCCAGATGGGATTTTCTTTGCATTCCACAACAATCTCCCACTTGAAGTAAATCCACTCTAAGTCTTGAGATATTCCAAATACCATATCGTTGTCTTTAAACAATCAAGAGTCCAAACATGCCACGTGTGATCCATACTTCCATCTTCTATTGTTGAAGATCAACTGAAGTCAAGTATAGCTTCAGTTTGTCAATGTTGTTCCCCTTAGTCAACATGTTGGCTAGATTTTTTGCTCCACTAATCTTCTCAAGATTCAACTGACCACTGTCAAGTAAGGAGCAAATAAAATGGTACCTCAACTGTATGTGCTTTATTCTAGAGTAGAATGCTGAGTTTTTGGCAAGAAAGATAGCGCTCTGGCTATCACCATTGAGTGTCCCTCTGTCAACCTTCTTACTTAACTCATCTAAAAGACCTTAAAACCATACCATTTTCTTCCCAGCCTCTATCACAATGACATACTCGTCCTCTATAGTAGAAAGTACAACAATCTTTTACAGCTTTGATGCCTAACTTACTGTTGTACCACCCAAGGTGTAAACAAACCCTGTGGTACTCTTCCTACTATTGATATCGCCGGCTAAGTCAGCATCCACATAGCTCTGTAATTTTAGCCATGTCCTTATGAAATTCAAAGACGTGTCTATAGTGCCCTTCAAATACCTCAGAATCCACTTGGCAACATCCCAATGCTGCTTTCCTAGATTGCTCATGTACTTGTTGACTACTCCCACTATATGTACATATCTAGTTAGGTATAGACCATGACATACATCAAGCTACCAATAGCCGATGCATAGGGGATCTTACTTATGTGCTCCTACTCATGTTCTGTCTTCGGAGATTGACCCTTAGTTACCCCGAAGGGGTTAGCTAAGGGTGTACTTATAGGTTTTGCGTTGTCCATGTTGAACCTGCTATATACTTTCTTCACAGTTCACATATTTAGTTTGTGAGAGTCTCAAGGTCCCTTAAGATTTGTCTCTGATGATTTTCATCCTAAGGATTTGCTTGGCAACTCCCAAATCTTTCATAGTAAACTGCTTTAATAGCTACTTCTTCAGCTTGTTGATATTCACGATGCACGACCAAGCAACGAGTATATCATCCATGTACATCAATGGGATGATATAGGAACTGTCAAAACTCTTGACATAGCAATAATGGTCAACCTTTAGTCTTGTGAACCTGGTACTCTACATGGAGCTACCAAACTTCTTGTACTATTGCCTTGAAGCCTATTTTAGACCATACAGGCTCTTACTTAGCTTGCACACCATGTCTTCCTTACTCTGTATTGCAAAATCCTCACTGTCGCATATAAATGTCTTCTTCTAACTCAATGTGAAGGAACACAGCCTTGACATCCAACTGCTTAAGATACAGATATAATGCCGCTACAATTCACAGCATCGTTTTGATTGTTGTCAACTTAATAACTGGGAAGAATATTTCGGTGAAGTTAACTGCTTCTTCAAAGCCTTAATCTATGTTTCGTGCCGTCCTTAGTGAACATTGTCTATGTGGTAGTGGTAATCTACCAACCAATGTGTCTCCTACTAATCTGTAGAGATTTCTAATTTTTTGCCCTTTCATGATAGCCGTGGTCCCTCTGCTAATTCTCATTGCTCCACCATTCGTTGTGTACCCACAACCCAAAGAATTTAATGTTCCTAAAGAAATCAATTTTTTCTTTAATCGTGGAATATGTCTAACATTCCTCAAGAGCCTTACAATCCCATTGAACATTCTTATCTTGAAAGTGTTAAGGTTGTATGCTAAAAACCAGGCTTTAGATTTTAGTATTTAATTTTTTTTTAATAATTTTTTTTTATTTTATGAGAATTTTAATGAGAAATGCATGCGTTTCATTATTTATTTAATGTTGTGCATGAGTGTCTTTTATTCTACATAATAGTTAATCTGGTGTGTAAAGTTCAGCTTACACACAGAAGACTAGATTATCAATTCTTGTAAAATATAAGTTTATAGTTCATAATCTTAGATAGAATTGAACACACCATCGATACGACTGTATCACAATATTTTAGTAGTTTTGTCTTGATTATATGGAACGGTAATTATTTTGATAATTGTTTCGACTCATTTTACTAATACGCTTTATGTGTATTGAACATGACCGCATTAGGATAATTAATTTTATACTAATTATATAAATTAATTTACACACCATGGTTATTATGAGTGCTTATACTCTTAATCTCAAAATAATTATTAGACATATATAATTAATGTTTGTTATTTTGATTTATTAAAGGGTGCAATTTTTTACGAGTTTATAATCCCGGTCAGTTGGATAACGACATTAATTATATGGTGTCTGTTAATTATTGATGGAATTCACGTCTCGTGATCAGGATTGATGATATTCCCTTAAGGATGCTTATAAGTTTTAATCGTGCCAAACTCTGCAAGTGAATTTTATAATCCGGCAAGTCAAATAAGTTAAGCGAAATGTCTTATGAATTTTTTGAAGAAGTCGATTAAATAAAATTGTCAGTAATTTAATTTAATCAACGGGTATCTATAATTTTAACATGGAGAGAATAATAACCATTTAATAACAAGAATAATTTAGTTTTGAGAATAATGCTGGGAGTGCAATTATAAATTCTTTAGTAGAATGAATTATAATTTATGTTTTTATGAAATTACTTTTAAATTGAGGTAGGATTTGATAATTACATTAGGAGCTCAGGTCTTATTTACTCGACAGGTCTCTGTTGTAGCCTATTTAATGCCATTATAAACTATAGGCACGTTTGATGAGTCATAATATTGTCTAGGGTTTCTATGTCTTGTGAAAACCTAGAGGATAAGTGGCTAGAGAGGGTTTGGAAACATGATAGTTCAAAGCCCACACTTTGTTCATATTTTTGACATTTGAGAATACATCAGAAGGCTTGATTAGAGATTTGACTGCTAGTCAAAAGTCGCGGTGACTTGCTGACTAAAGATTATTGTAGTAAACAAAATCAAACCAAGTAGAAGTCGAAGGTATAAATTTTTACTAAATTTGGGGGATATACTGGGTTTATGTTTTTGATTGTTTGATATCAAAAAATCTTAATTTGGAGCCAATTTTGGCACTTGCCTGTCCGAATTTTTTTTGACTCAATTCATATGCACCATCATTGCATCTTGGAATTTCAGTCCCAATAGAATGTAACTATTCCAATGGCTTGGCACACTGTGTCATTCTCCATTAGAACTATACCATTGTTGTAGGGCTTATACGTGTCAAACCATTTTTTCGTTGGACATATATGGTATAAGTAACCTAAATCTAGTATCCATGACTTTGACAGAAAATTAAAATCTGAAAAAACTGAAAGTGCTTCTTCGTCTACCTCATTATCTGATGATTCCTCGACAAAATGAATAGATTCTGTAGATGCTTTTCCATTCTTCTTTTCCTCAAGAGTATATCACGTTATGTGGTTTTTGTAACACAAAACCCTTTATATATAACCATAACTATGTCAAAAATGCAACCCTAGCGCCTCACATTAAACTGCTCACTTGCACAGATTGCTCGAGTAGTCTTTAAACTGCCCAATTGGTCAAAGAGCCTTCTTGGTCTCTCAGCCTTTCTACAGAAGTCTTGGGGCTGTCTTTTTCAGCATTCCAATGCTGTTTGGACTTTCTACTTGTTAGTCCAAGATTTTTTTAATTAGATTTTGATAATTTTTATAGTTTATTTTCTTAATTAAATTGATTTAAAAAGACTATATTTAATTGTTTCTAAAAAAGTAAGTGTTGACACTACATGACAAATGAGTTAACACCTTATGCCATTTGTGATGATACTTTGTATCAAATGAGTTAACACTTAGTGTTCTTGAAAATAATGTTTTGTGTCGACACCAATTGATAATTGAGTTGACAACTTAAGGCACAGCACGCTTAAAATTCTCAAGTGTGTCGAGACAAATGAAGTTTAGAATTGACACCTTAACTGCTTTGCTTGAGATGTTTCATGAACTCAAATGAGTCGACACCAAATGAATTTGGGTCAACACCTCCAGTATTAGACCGGGATCAACATTGAGTCGACATCAATGCAGAATGGGTTAACACCTCAGTCCCTTTGTGGAATTCATTTTGAGTCGACACCAAAGTATTTTGAGTCCACACCAAGTAATTCTTTGGGTTCTAGTCTTCGGGTTCTATAGGTCGACATCAAAGTCACATGAGTCGACACATAAACACCCATCGGGAAAAAAGATGAGTCGACACCAAAGAGAAATGGGTCGACACCTAGACTTCAAGCCATTTCCTAACTTCAACTTTACAGTGTTTACACCATAGAATCTTGAGTCGACACAAAGGTTCCGTTCTGAAAAAAAGATTTTTGACCGACACTAAACCAAGCTGAGTCGACTCCAAAAGTCTCAAGGCCGTCTGTGATTTTCTAAGTCGACACCAGAATGAAGATGAGTTGACTATAAAAGTCCCAAGACTGACTGTAATTTCAAAGGTCGACACCATAACGCTTTTGGGTCGACACCAAAATTCCAATAAATGATCTGATAAAATGGGTCGACACCAATAAAGATATGAGTCGACATCCAAATTCCACTTGAAAAAATAAAAAAATGCATGAGGTTGACACCAAAATTCCACCTGAAAAATTGAAAAAATGCATGAGGTCGACACCAAATGTTTCATGAGTCGACACCACTGTGTGGGTGAGAAAAATATAAAAATAAGGTCGACACCAATGAAGATCTGAGTCGATATAATCACTTGAAAACCAAGCCTTAGATATTTTGTGTTAACATCAAAGGACTTTATGTTGACACTTGCGATGAATTTCAAATCTCACGCTGGTTTCTAACGGTATAATTTCAAGGCATTTATTGCCTCCACCAAGCCAAAAGCGGTCATTTACTTCAGAGGGCTATATAAGGAGTCAATTTTCAAAGCCTTAAATCTCTAGACACAGTTCTATTGCTTAAATTTAAAGCTGAAAATCTTCAAGAAGTATTTACTGCTCAAGTACTCCTTCAGTCGATTCCCACATTTTTTTGCTCATTTAATTCCAATCATTTGTAAGGAGTATTAGTTAGTGAAAATTTGATTCTCTCACATTTATTGCAAAAGAGGGTGAGTTACCCTTGATCCTTTAAGAGAATGAGTGAATTTCTTAAATAAGAGCTAAGAGAGTTTAGAAAAAATAAGGAATTATTTTGTAGAAATTTCTTGAGGCTATAAAGGATTTTGAATGCACCTGTGAAGCATTCGATCATAGTGAAAATTCTTAAGGAGAGTCTTGAGGAGTGGATGCAGACTTGGAAGAAAACAAATCACTATAACTCTTGGTGTCTGGTTCATACTTTCTTTTCTTAACCTCTTTAATTTTTTTATTGCTTTATTATCTGTCATATTTACTTGAAATTAAAGAATTTTCACAAAAGTTTTTAAAATTGTTATTATTATTTTAAAACTGAATTCTTCCCCCTCTTAGGTTGTCTGAACTAACAATTGGTATAAGAGTTTGAGCTCTTGTTGTTGACTTAACCGTCTAAGAGTACATATGACAACCACCAGTATTGGACCTATTTAGCTTGAAGGTCAGTCCACCAACAAACCCCTTGTTCAATGGATCAAATTATAATTATTGAAAAGCTAGGATGAGAATCTATATTCAGGCTGTAAACTATGACCTTTGGAGAGTCATTATGAATGGTCCAAAAATGCTTACTAAGATAGTAGGAGGGGCATTTGTCCCTAAATCTGAAAGTGAATGGACTGAGGTTGATATAAGAAGATTCAAAAAAATGCTAAGGTCATAAACCTTTTATATTGCTCTCTTGACCCAAATGAGTTTAATAGGATCTCCATATGTGACACTGCTAAGGAGATTTGTTATAGACTTGAGGGTTATCCATGAGGGAACCAACCAAATCAAGGAATCTAAAAGAAGCATGTTTGTTCATAATTATGAGTTGTTTAAGATAAAACATGATGAAACTATTTCTAAATTGTTCACTAGATTCACTAATATCATTAATGGATTAAAATATTTTGGCAAAGTTTATTCTAATGTAGAGATGGTGTGAAAGATCCTAAGATACATGTCTAAAAGTTAGGAAGCTAAATTGACTGCTATTCAAGAAGCAAAGGATCTTACTACACTTAATTTGGAGGAGCTTCTTGGATCACTAATGACTCATGAAATGAACATCAAGATGGATGATGAAGATGACAGCAAAAAGAAGAAAAGAATAGCTTTCGAATCTTCCATCCTCGAAGATGAATCTGATGAAGACTCCACAAGTGATGGAAATAAAGATCTAGCCCTCATCACAAGAAAGTTCAAAAGATTTCTTAGAAATAAGAAACAAGGAGGAATGAGATTTTTCAAGAAAGATGGGCACAAAAGTGAACCCAACAAATTCAAGGGAGAATCAAGCAGGTTCTAGAGTGATCACAAGAAAGATGAGATCATCTGTTTTAAATGCAAGAAGCCAAGCCACGTGAAGGCTGAGTGTCCCCAATGCAAGAAGCATTTTAAAAAGGAATTCAAGAAGGCTATGTTGGCTGCATAGGGTGAAAGTGAAGATAGCAGCTCCGAATATGGAAAGAAGGAAAATGAAGTTGCTAATCTTTACCTCATGGCTAAGGAAGACAATGAGGTAATCAATGACCTTTTTTCTTTAAAAGAACTTCAAGTTGTATTTGAAGATTTACATGATGATTTAAGAAAAATAGATTCTAAGAATGCTTTTCTTAAAAAGATGGTTCTTTCCTCATCTTCTGAAATTAAAGCATTAAAAGAAAAAAAATATTTGCTGTCAAACCAAGTGATTTCCTTAAAGAATGAAAATCAAATTTTAAATGAGAAGGTTGAAGACCTTACAAAAATTGTACATAAGTTTACTCTTGGGAAAGAAAACTTGGATAAACTTCTTGATATGCAAACATATATTTTTGACAAAGCTGGTATTGGATACCAACCAAAGAAGAAACAAAAATTTTTGAGAAACATTTTTATTAAAGCATCCTCAAATCATTCCAATGTTACTTGCTTTCATTGTTATGAGCATGGACACACTATCACGCATTGTCCACATAGAAAATCATATGATCTACCTGTTAAAAGGGTTTCGGTTCCAAAGTGAACACACCCACATGGAACTAACACCAAAGGACCCAAGTGTTGGAGGCAACCTGTCAAGATTATTGATTTGGAAACGATATTTTGAAAAAAAATAAAATAGGATGGGCAATTGCCGAAACAGGCACCAAAATAAATTTTTTTGATGTCGAACGATCAAAATAAAAATCTGTGCCACCACAGTTAATTCAGATGAATACCTTTTGGTCGACTCTTCAACTACAAATTTTGATTTTTCGAGTTGAAGTTCCGGTCAGACCTTCTACTGTATTCCCAATGAGATTCCCGAACGTAGTGTGGGCTACGATCCTTCGATAACTGAAACCGACAGAACCTGGACAACCTTGGTCTTGAAAAATAACTTATGATTTTGGTTCAGCCTACTCGCATATTTATAGAGTTATAGCAGGGACTTGTGGAGTAATTATGATATAGACTTCTAGTATAACCTAGATACCTATCCAGCGATTTTCGCAAATAAGCAAATCTCTCAGCGATTTTTGTAATTATGAAAACCTTGCAGTAGTTTCTGTAATTTTCATAAAATACTAAATTATAGTTCACACCACTAAAGAACTGTAACTGCACTCTTTGCCATAATCTCGAGATCAATTTGACTTATCTTCCTACGTTAAGATTTTCAATACCCGCCAATTAAATTTAATTACTGACATTTTAATTTATTCGACATCTTTAAAATTCCTTAAGCCCTTCTGCATAACTTATTTGACTGCCGAATAATCAAATCTACCTACAAAGTTTGACCCGGTCAAAACTTATAAGCTTCTTTAAGAGGGTATCGTCACTCCTGAATAATCGGGACGTGAATTCCGTCAATAATTACTATTCACCATATAATTAATACAGCTATCCAACTCACCGGGACTATAGACTAATAAAAGATCGCACCCTCTAATGAATTAAAATAACGAATATTAACTATAAGCAAATAATAATTATTTCGGGATGAAGAGCATAAGCACTCATAATAACCTTGGGGTATAAATTAATTTATATAGTCAGTATAAAATTAATTACCCCAATGTGGTCATATTCAATATACACAAAGTTTACTAGCACAGCGAATCGGAACAATAGACGACGCTATTATCTATTCTTCGTAACTAAGATAGATCTACTAAAACTCTATGTTGTAGTCGTACTGATAGTTTGTCCATTTCCAATTAAACTGTGAACAAATACTTATATTCTGTAAGAACCTATAATTTGGTCTTCTGTATGCAAGCCGAACTCTTCACACTAGATTAAATACTGTACATAATAAAGAGCAGCCATGCATAATATTAAATAAATGATATTGCATACATAGTTCATTAAAATTCTCATAAAATGGAAAAATAATTTTATTAAAAATAAAATTAAATACTAAAATAAAAAATAAATCCATGATTTTTAGTATACAACTCTAATAATCTTCCACTTATACTCAAAATTATGTTGCCATACATCTAACTCTTATGCCTTCTACATGACTATCGAAAGTTTTAGTCAGAAGGCTCTTTGTAAAAGGATATGCAAGGTTGTCTCCTGGTGCAATTTTGGTCACAACAACATCACTCCTCTGTACAATTTCTCTATTATATGATATTTACGCTCAATGTGATTTCCTTTCTTGTTGACTTTTGATTCCTTTGAGTTTATAACCGCTCTGCTATTGTCACAATAAAGTGTAATAGCCGAATGAACTGAAAGCACCACATCTAGTTCCAGTAGGAAGTTCCTGAGCCAAACGGCCTCCTTGGCTGCTTTAGAAGCTAACACGAACTTGACCTCCATGGTGGAATGAGCAATACAATACTACTTGATACTCCTCCAACTAATAGCTCCACCTCCTAAGGTAAACACATATCCTGAGGTAGATTTATGGAAATCTTTGTCTGACTGAAAATTCGAGTCTGTATACCTCAAAGGTACTAAACTGTCTGCGTGGTAAACTAACATATAATCCCTAGTCCTTTTCAAGTACTTGATTATATTCTTTATCGTAATCCAATGCTCTTGCCCTGGGATAGACTGATATCTCCTAACCATGTCAATAACAAAGCCGATGTCAGGTCTAGTACAAAGTATAGCATACATTAGGCTTCTTACTGCCGAAGCATAAGGAACCCTTTCATCTTCTCTATCTCTTCAGGTGTCTTAGGATACTAATCCTTAGATAGGGTGATTTCATGCATGAAAGGAAGAAATTCTTTTTTGGAATCTTACATGCTAAAACGAGCAATAATATCATCGATATACTTTGCTTGTGCTAAGCCCAACATTCTTTATTTTTGATCATGTAAAAGCTTGATCCCAAAGATGTGATTGGCTTCTCTCAAGTTCTTCATATCGAACTACCCAGTTAACCATACTTTTACCGAAGATAACACCCCTACATCAATTTCAATGAGCAAGATATCATCTACATAAAGTACTAGAAAGACTACTACGCTTCCGTCACGCTTCTTGTACATACAAGACTCATCTGGACTCTGATCAAAACTATACAACTTTATAGCTTGATCAAATCGAGTATTTCAAGATCTCGATGCCTGCTTGAGTCTATAAATAGATCTCTTAAGCTTACACAACATGTGCTCCTGGCCTTCGCTATGAAACTGTCTGGTTGTACCATATAGATACACTCGTCAAGACTTCTATTAAAGAAAGTTATTTTGACATCCATTTTTTAAATTTCGTAATCAAAATGATCAACAATGAATAAGAGAATCCGAATAAACTTAAGCATGGCTATCGCTAAAAAGGTTTCCTCATGATCGATCCCTTTTTTCTGAGTGAACCCTTTTGCAACAAGCCAAACTTTGAAGGTTTTAACCTTCCCGTCTACTCCTCTCTTCCTCTTGTAGATCCACTTACATCCGATGGGTTTTTATCCCTTCTGGTTGTTCTGTAAGTTTCCAGACCTGATTAAAATTTATAGATTCCATCTCTAAATTCATAGCCTTTTGCCAAAGATCTGCATTTTTGTCCAGGAGTGCTTCATTGTAGTTACAGGGTTCGGTATTCAGTTCTGTTGGGATCCTGTCAAAAGACTCTTCTAAGAACATATACCGATCGAATTAATGAATAACCCTACTACTATGATGAGGCACTACCTGCGTCTGTGTACTAGTAATAACACGTTGTGCAGAATCTAATCCTTGTGCACCATTACTCACATGCTCGTCAGGCATGTTATTGGTAGCACCCTGATCATGATCTACACCTGTTCCGATAATCCTCCCACTACGATGAGACAGTGGGATATCAGTGACTTGTGGTTCCTCTTCTGTTCTACTGGTATTTTCTCTCAATTCTTCCAGAATAATTTTACTGTTGAGCTTGTGATCCATAATATAATCATTTTTAAAGAATCGGGCATTGGTGCTAACAATGACCTTCTGATCCTTAGGATTATAAAATAGACCACCATTTATTTCCTTGGGATATCCCACAAAGAAACAGACTTCTGTTCTTGGTTCCAACGTACCTGCGTTCCCTTTCAGCACATGTGCTGGACACCCCTAAATCTGAATATGTCTCAGACTAGGCTTGCACCGAGTCTATAATTCTGTGAGAGTAGAAGGTACTGACTTAGAAGGTACCAAGTTCAGAATATAAGTCGCTGTCTTTAATGCGAATCCCCAAAATGAATCGGGTAAATCTAAATAACTCATCATTGACCTTACCACCTCCATAAGAGTCCTATTCCTTCTTTCTGCTATACCATTCTGTTGCGGAGTATCTGTTGTAGTCAACTGAAATATAATCTCTTCTAACGATAGGTAGTTCTTAAACTCTCTAAATAGGTACTTTCCACCATGGTCGAATCGTAGTAATTTGATATACTTTTACTCAGACGCTTCTCCGTCTCTGCTTTGAATTTCTTAAAGCATTCAGACTTATGGTGATCGGGTAAATGCATTCATACCTTGAGTAGTCATCAATAAAACTGACGAAGTACTCAAAATCACCTCTAACCCAGATTGTCATAGGACCACACACATCAGAATGAACTAGTTCTAACGGTTCTTTAGCACTATAGCCTTTGGCCGAAAAAGGCCTCTTGGTTATCTTATCCTCTAAGAAGGATTCACAGACTGAAAGTGCCTCCACTTCTAATAAACCCAAATGTTCGTCTTCTACCAGTCTATTTATCCTTTTTAGATTAATATGACCAAAGCGTAAATGCCAAAGAAACGTTTTGTTCATTAAAGAAGAAAACTTTCTCTTATATGGTAAATTAGATGTGTTATTCAATTCAGTTTGTTACAGTGTAGGAGAGATAGAAGACATAACATTCAGATCATCCACCAATGTGTCAGAACAAATAAAACGTTTATTTTTCTTAACAACCGCAGAGTCGTTAAGATGAACAGAATATTTATCCTTTATTAAACTAGAAATCGAAATTAAATTTCTTCTAATTGAAGGTACATAAAGACAATCTTTTAGAAGTAAAATTCTATCTTTACTAAAATTGGGAGCGACATCTCCTACTACAATTGCTACCAACCTTGTATTATTGTCTATATGTAGGTATATTTTCTTCTTATTGAGCTACCTGATTTCTTGGAACCCCTATAAAGAATTGCAGACATGATTTGTAGCTCCCGTATCTACACACTAGGTATCGGTAGATAACACTAGTAAACATGTTTCAACCACTAGCAAACAGAAATTACTTGGTTTATTCTGCTTACTGAGAAAAATCAGACACTGCTTTTTTTAATGCCTAAACTGGTTACAGTGATAACACTTGCCTCGCAGCTTCTTTACACCAGCTTTTGGTCCCTTAACTGCTTTTGGACCTATGCCTCTTTATTTCTGAACTTTTTTCTCTTTTTGTCTTTTGGCTTAGATGAAGAACTATTTTTAGCCACATGCACAGAATCTAGCTTTCTAAGAACACCCTCGGCTACTTGAAATTCTTTAGGAAGTTCTACCAATAAAAAGCTGAGCTTATTCATGGTATAATTCAGTAGAACTGCTTAAAACTATCGGACAGTGAATGAAGTATGATGTCGACCTGGGTTTTCTCATCAATTTCAGCTCCTAGGATCTCCAGTTCATTCAGAAGACTGATCATCTTCAGAACATGATCTCTAACTGGGGTCTATTTAGCTATGCTTGAACATGATCCCTAAATATTTCTTTGAGATTCATAATCATGTCTTAGGCACTGGGTATAGACTGATGCTGATGTTGCAAAATATTTGGCATGCAAGTCAAAATATAACAGCGAGCCATCTGATCAGCTTTCTACCACTTCTGATGGTCTCGAGTTTTCTATTCGGTCGCCCCCTCATCTGGTACTAGAGGACAAATCTCAGTTAATACAAATTTATAGTCCTCAACAGTTAAGACAATATCTAAATTCTTTTTTCAGTCTACATAGTTTGGTCCCGTTAGTTTATTTTCTTTGAGTATTGACGCGAGTGAATTGAAAGCCATTTTAATCATGATAATCACATAATTAAAATAATCGTAATTATAACGAGTAAAACTTTGAATTTTTTTTAAGTTGGTTTTCTCAACCATTTAAAAACAATTCGCCAACATCTTGGTACCCTGTGAATAGCATGCCTCGATGGGAGGACGTCTACTATCCATTGTTTGTCTAACAGACTAATTTCTATTAATTTTATTATCTAGGCAACTGACCCTGCTAAATAAAATTAAATAGCTAACATAACTTCACTCTAGTAAATAATAATAGTAACTCAGATGGAGAGAAAACTATTATTTACAATTAAGTGTTAACCACCACCTAATTCCAAATCAATAGTTTCGCAATAAATCTTTCAGAAGGAGAAGTGATCCACACTAACAATTATCTAGTATTATGCCTATAGGAGGTTCGTATTGGCGATACCGCAAGTAATCCTGTCCGATGGGGAGGAAGGCCTTACTCCCAACACGCAGAATCAATTACATTGCCTACAAAATAGTGATGGAGACCGCAAGATTTATCTGTGAATAAATTTTCTCTCCCATTTAGATTTTTAAAATATTTTTTAGAGTTATAAAAATCTGTTTAATTGAAATAAATTTATTAATTTCAAAAATCACACGATTCGAAATATTTCAAAACATCTTTTCGTGTACACGATTCAAAAGATTTCGATTTACCAAACCATCTTTTCATATTTTAATGCATAACAAATAAAATAATTGATGAATGCACAGTTTTTCCTTTAACTTTACAGTTAAGGTAGTGATTAAAGACATTCAAAATATTATATTTTTACGTCACATATTTTTTGAGAATAATAATTTATTAAGATTAAATATTTTTCTATTTAATTAATCAAAAATTCAGAATTAATTTTTATGTTTTTCAAAGATATCTGATTTAATAAAAAATTATTTTAAACGTGTTATTTTGTACAAAATAAAATATCTAAAAAATTTTCATTTAATTAAAAACTTTTAATTAAAAAATATTTAAGTTTATTTTTCATTACAAAATTTTAATTAAAATCGATTTTTTCAAATTAATTAAATTAACAGAAATATATAAAACAGAAATACATCATTCACGCAGTTTAAAAAAAAAATATATGCAAGATATGTATATATCCCGATTTTATGATCAAACAAAAACTCTAATAAGTTTCAGTCTCAAGCTCAAAGATAAGGTGTAATCTTTCAATCATTTTTTGAATCAGCTTTCTGCATCCAAGTTACATAAGGATTTCTCGATATGCAGTGTTATACATATACAACACTCCCAAGTTTCGAACATATCAGAAAACACGAGCCAAACAGCTCGAACCAGCCACCAACACCGGCACCGTCGCAAGCAGCCGGTTTAGGCGGCTCGCGCTGCCTCTCCCGAACTCCATTCTCGACGCCATTTTTTTTTAAAAATAGCTCTCAAAAAATACCATTTCTCTGTAAAAACCCTGGTTTGAAAGAAGCTCAAAAAACAGCTTTCGATGGCTGCCAAAGACAGCATCGCCGCACCCTTGCGCTGCCGCCTGTTTGGGCTTTTTTCGTGGTGGTTTTGGTTCCTATTTCTTTCTATTTTTAGCACTAATATTCAATAATAAGTTTCCTTGAAGAACACCTCAAAAATAGTCCTGAAAAAGCTCAAAAATAGCCCTGAAATAGCCCGGTTCCGCTATCGAAACTTTCGCCTATTTCCCGCCTATTTTTTGCCCGATTTTTGCATTTTTAGACTATTTTTCAAGGTACTGTTTATTGCTATAAAATTGCTCAAAATCAGTCCTTAAAACGTTGCAAAAAATCAAAAAATAGTCACCGAATGCCGTTAAAAACTTCCACCACTGTTGCTATTTTTTTGCTGGTTTTTTTTAACTGTTTTGGGACTATTTTTAATACATAAAATCTAAAAAAAAACTTACCAAAAAAACCTGTTTCAAAACCGTTAAAAAACCACTGCGACTTATGGCCTAAAACACCCGAAACCACTACTAGTGCCGCCGGTTATGTCGCCGCCTGCTCTTAGATATTCAAATCTGTTCTTAAATATTCTAAATAATATTTAAAAATTAAGAAAAGTTTTTACATCAAAAATCTATGTCATGTAGGCTCACATTTGGACTAAAAAAGTTTAAACTATCACGATCAATCCTCGTGATTAAAAAATTAATTAAATTATCATTCAAACCATTCAATCAAACATGAATATAATAATAATTAAAAAACTAGGATTAGAATACCTGCAAAACATAGTTAGCACAGTTCTAAATTTACCCGGTCCCTTAATAAATCGTAAACAAAAATTAAAACGGTTCTGATACCAATTAATAGAGGCAAACTGCCATGATCATTGATTTGTAAATAATTTTTAAAAAAAATAAAATTGGACTGGCAATTGCTGAAACAAGCTCCAAATAAAATTTTTTTGATGTTGAACGATCAAAATAAAAATCCATGCTAGCATAATTAATTCAGATGAATACCTTTTGTTCAATTTTTCTACTATGAATTTTGATTTCACGAGTTGAAGATCCGGTTAGACCTTCTACTGTATTCCCAATGAGATTTTTGAACGTAGTGTGGGATTCGAGAATTGAAACCAGCTGAACTTGGACAACCTTAGTGTTGAAAGACAACTTATGATTTTGGTTAAGCATATTCGCATATTTATAGGGCTACAGTAGGGACCTGTGAAGTAATTATGACGTAGAGTTCTAGAGTAACCCAGATACCCATCCAACGATTTTTGCAAATATCAAACCTCTCAGCAGTTTCTGTAATTATAAAAAATTTACAGCGATTTTTGTAATTTTCATAAAATATTAAATTACAGTTTATACCACTAAAGAATTGTAACTGCACTCTTAGCCATAATCTCAAGACTAATTTGCATTGAGCTCTTATTATTAAATACTTAACTTATCTCCCCATGTTAAGATTTCTGATACTCGTCAATTAAATTTAATTACTAATAATTTAATTTAATCGGTATCTTTAAAATTTCTTAAGCCCTTTCGTTTAACTTATTTGACCGTCAGATAATCAAATCCAACTGCAAGGTTTGGCTTGGTCAATACTTATAAGCTTCCTTAAGGAGATTTCGTCAATTCCGAACAATCGGAACGTGAATTCTATCAATAATTAATATTCACCATATAATTAATACAACTATCCAACTCACTTGGACTATAAACCCATAAAAGATCACACCTTCTAATAAATCAAAACAACAAATATTAAATATACGCAAATAATAATTATTTCGAGATTAAGAGTATAAGCACTCTCATAATAACGTTGGGTGTAAATTAATTTATATAGTCAGTATAAAATTAATTACCCAATTGTAGTCATATTCAATACACACAAATTGTAGTAGCACAGCGAGTCAGAACAATAGACGACGCTATTGTCTGTTTCCCGTAACTAAGATAGGTATACTAAAATTCTGTGTTATAGTCGTACCAATGGTTTGTCCATTTCTATCTAAACTGTGAACACAAACTTATATTCTGCAAGAACCTATAATCTGGTCTTCTGTGTACAAGCCGAACTCTACACACCAAATTAAATACTGTACAGAATAAAAGACAATCATGCATAACATTAAAGAAATAATATTTCATACATTGCTCATTAAGATTCTCATAAAATAAAAAAATAATTTTATTAAAAATAAAATTAAATACTAAAACAAAAAATAAATCTATAATTTTTAGTATATAACCGTGACACCAAAAAGTTTAGGTACCAAAAATCAAAACTTAATTTTCTTTACAGGTGTGTCTCAAGTTCTCATTCAAGGAAGGGATGTGGTATCTTGATAGTGTTTACTGAAGACACTTAACTAGTGACAAATCAATGTTTGCCTCTCTCATGTCTAAAGATGGTGAAATTGTGACAGTTGGTAATAATACCAATGGCAAAATCATAGGAATTGGCTATATTGATAAAATTCATTCCCCTTCTATTGAAAATATTTTACTTGTTGATGGTTTAAAATATAACCTTCTTAGTATAAGTCAACTTTGTAACAAAGGCCACAAGATTGTCTTTGATCATACTAAGTATGTTATTGAAAACTCAATTAACAACAAAGTTATTTTTTAAGGTCATAGGTATGAAAATGTGTTCACTTTTAATCTCAATGACCTATCCTAAAATGACACAAAGTGCCTAGCTGCCTTGAGTGATAATAGTTAGTTGTGGCATAAAAGACTTGAATATGCTCACATGAAATTGATTTCAAAACTTTTGAAAAAAAATTGGTGATTGGTTTACGAAAAATCAAATTTGAAAAAGATAAAATTTGTAATGCATGTCAACAAAGCAAAGAAGTTAGAAGTTCTTTTCAATCCAAAATGGTGATTTTTACTTCTAGGCCCTTACAACTATTTCTCATAAACTTATTTGGTAGAACAAGGACTCTTAGCCTTGGGGGCAAGAGATATGCTTTTGTATTGATGATGCCTTCTCTAGATACACTTGGGTATTATTCTTAGCGCATAAGGATGAAGTATTTGCTGATTTCTCAAAACTATCTTGAAAAATTCAAAATGAAAAAGGTTTTCAAATTATAAGTACAGAAGTGATCAAGGTAGAGAATTTAAAAAGTTTTACGATGAACGTGGTATAGACCATAACTTCTCTGCTCCTAGAACCCATCAACAAAATGGTGTTGTTGAGAAAAAAATAGGACTTTGGAAGAAATGGCTAGAACCATGTTTTGTAAAAATAATTTACCAAGATACTTTTGGGCCGAGACTGTAAATACAGCTTGTTATATCGTAAATAGAGTTATAATTCGAGTTTCTCTTAAGAAAACTCCATATAAGCTATGAAATGGGAGAAAACTTAATATCAGTTATTTTCGTGCCTTTTGGTGCAAATGTTTTGTTTTAAATAACAACAAAGAACTTTTGGACAAGTTCGATGCTAAATCTGATGAAGGTATTTTCTTGAAATATTCTATATATATCTAGTAAAGATCATAGAATTTTTAACAAAAGGACCCTAGTTATTGAAGAGTCCATTCATGTTGGTATTTGATGAAGCTAATCTCAGTTCTTTCAAGAAATTTTGTGAAGATAACTTGGTTGACCTAGAAAAAGATATTGAAGACATCTTTATCAAAGATCAAGAAGAGCCAAACCAT
Source organism: Heliamphora ciliata (assembly GCA_032360265.1). Taxonomy (NCBI): domain Eukaryota; kingdom Viridiplantae; phylum Streptophyta; class Magnoliopsida; order Ericales; family Sarraceniaceae; genus Heliamphora; species Heliamphora ciliata. The sequence goes on from JAUMHN010412960.1 coordinate 30,237, forward strand.
GAGGAAGCTACAAATGTGCAGCAAATTGAAGTTCAATAGGCTGTTAGACCCTTAAACCAAGGCAATTTAGATTTTTCTAAAGAATAGAGGTATGCTCATGGTCATCTAAAGGATTTGATCATTGGTGACCCATCTCAAGGTATTAAAACTAGATCCTCTCTACATAATATTTATGGTAACTTAGCATTCCATCTCCAGACTGAACCAAAGTATTTTGAAGAAGATGAAAACGATAAATTTTGAATCTTGGCTATGCAAGAAGAGTTAAATCAATTTGAAAGAAATAAGATTTAGACTTTAGACCCAAGACCTAAGAAACACTCCATCATTAGTACAAAATGGGCTTTAAAAATAAAATAGATGAGAATAGAGTAGTTCTTAAGAAGAAAGCTCGTTTGGTAGCCCAAGGTTACAATCATGAAGAATGCATCGATTTTGACAAAATTTTTGCTCCTGTGGCTAGGCTTGAAGCCATTAGGATGTTGCTTGCTTTTGCATGCTTTAAAAACTTCAAATTTTGTCAAATGGATGTCAAAAGTACCTTTCTAAATAGTTTTACTTCTGAGGAAGTTTTTGTGAAAGAACCCCCTAATTTTGAAAATTCAAATTTTCCAAATCATGTTTACAAACTCATCAAGGCTCTTTATGGTTTGAAACAAGTACCAAGAGCTTGGTATAAAAGGCTTAGCAAATTCTTGATTAAAAATGAGTTTTCAAGAAGAAAAACTAATACAATTCTTTTAATCAAGTCTAAAGGAAAAGACATGCTTGTTATACAAATATATGTTGATGGTATTATCTTTGTCTCGACTAATGAAACTCTTTGTAAGGACTTTGCTAAGTGTATGTAGGGAGAATTTGAAATGAGCATGATAGGTGAGCTAAATTACTTCCTTGAACTTTAAATCAAACAAACACAAGAAGGATTTTCATAAATCAGTCCAAGTACACAAGAGATTTGTTGAAGAGGTTTGATATGCAAAGTGCAAAATCAATGGAAACTCTAATGTGCCCTTTAATAAAGCTTGACAATGATGAAAATGATACAGCAGTAGAGGAAAAGAGATACATAGGTATGAATGGCTCCCTACTTTACTTAACTGCTAGTAAACCTAACATTATGTTTAGTGTATGCATGTGTGCTAGGTTTTAAGCTAATCCTAAAGAATCACATGTGACTGCTGTTAAGCGCATCTTTATATACCACTTTAGTACACAAAACCTAAGATTATTCTATCCCAGAGGAATAGCTTTTGAGTTATTTGGCTATTCTGATGCAGACTTTGTCGGGTCTAAAATTGATAGGAAGAGTACAAGTGGAACATGTCAATTCTTAAGATACTCTCTCATATCATGGTTTAGCAAGAAACAGAACTCAGTAGCCTTATCTACAGTTAAGCCTGAGTACATTGCAGCTGGTAGCTGTTTTGCACATGTTCTTTGAATGAAACAACAACTAGAAGACTATGTTGTGCGTTTATATCATATTCCCATTAAATATGATAACACTAGTGCCATTAACATATCTAAGAACCTTATGCAACACTCTAGAACAAAACATATCGAAATTAGACATCATTTCATTAGAGATCATATTCAAAAGGGTAACATAGAACTTGAACATTTTAGGCACAAACCACCAACTTGCTGATATAATCACCATACCTTTAAATGAAGAAAGATTATGTTATATCAGAAGAGAATTGGTATGATATGTTCTCCAACTTGAAGCTTAAATGCCATACTAACCATGCCTACTCAATGCTTGTTCAATGTTTTTCAGGCTTTATTTTGATGTGTGCAAGGTGTTGACACAATGCTAAAACGTGTCGATACATGTGTGAAAGTGTTGGCACAAATACTATATAGTTTCAACACATTTTTTAGTAAAGTGTCGACCCTAGCTATATAGTGTTTACACAATTCGAATTCTTGCTCTCGGTAAAATTTGTGTCGACTCGCCTGTGAGGAGTGTCGACTCAATGAACCAAAAGTGTCGACACCATGATTAAAACGTGTCGACACAATTTCTATTTTTGAACACCCCCATGTCCCGTGAAAAGTGTAGAGTCCAATGAGATTTGTGTCGACACATTGCATAGAGTTTATATATATGCAGTTTTTCCCCTTTTTTCATACACGCTCAAACCTTTCAGTTAAAAAAAAAGCGGTTTGTCTCTCCCTCTCCCTCTTCGTCACCCTATTTTAATCAAAACCCTAGGGTTAACTCTTCCTCTTCCTCTCTCTTCATCTCTCTCTCCCTCACCGTTGATGCCACCGAGGAGGATTAGCAAGGGAAGTAAATGCCCCGCCGACGAGCCGTCAAGCCCTAGGGCGATGAAGATGAAGAAATCAAAGAAGACCTAGGCCGAACCTTCGACTGTTGCTGGAATTGACCCATCTCTCATGTTCCAGTTCTCAAAGTACAAGAATTTATACTTTAGTTCCTTCGTGAACCGTAAGGTAACCCCTGGATGCTCTGTTGATTTTGAGTTTTTTGATTCTATTGAAATGAAATTCTTTGAGTGGTCCACCAACCTCGGTTGGATGGATTTACTTCAAATTCGAGACGACCATTACCCCACTCTCGTTAAATTCGTTTATGCACATTTCAAGATCCTTGACACCTCTGACAACACTATCACCACTTGGGTGAACGATGTAGACATAACCCTAACCTCCAAAACACTCAATGAGATTCGCGGTCTTCTTGAGGGTTAATTCTTTGTTTCCTGCAAACCAAACAAGAAAACCATCGAAGGTTTCTCCTTTCATGACACAGTAAAACATATTTTTGTTGTTTACGTTATTGACCCAACCAAGCCAATTAAAGCTAACTCCCTAAAACCTGAGATGAGAATTTTACATTATTTCGTCAAACATTTTTCTCCCCTAGTCTAGAAAATTTGGGGATGTATCTTTTATGCATGTTTTTATCATGTGGTGCATCCTAGATGGCCGAAAACTTGATCTCGGCTATCTTTTCATCACAGACATGCTACTGTCTCACTTCAAGTCCAATTCTTCTCTTTCCCATGCCATGTATCTGACTAAAGTTTTTCGTTATTTTGGTGTTGATCTATCCACTGAAAAGAGCATTCCCTTTTCAAAACATAATTTTTATGGGAAAACTACATTGAGACACATGCAAATTTCTTTGATTGATGGTATTTGAACCACTCGTTGTGGTAATCTTACCTCCCCTTCATCTGCACAACCATCCTGTAGTAGGACCCCTCTCCCTCTCTCTAGTCGATCAAACTCCCCCATACCTTTTGATCCAGTATCCACTGGTCCCTTTTATTCTAGGCCAAATATTACTAGTCCCTCATCCTTTATTTCTCTTCTTCCTCCCCTAGTTGATGGTTCTTCTTCTGCTCCACCTACTGTGGTGCTGGGATTTTAGGTTTGATTCAAAAATAGGGAATTCAAGATTTCTTCTGAAAACTTTTTAACACCTTAAAAATCAAAAGATTTTTTAAAACACTTTTTGTGAAAAATGGACTCGCCACTTGGTTTTTGAGAAAAATTAAGAAAAATAAAAATGAGCCACTAATCTTTAAAACACTTAACTAGAGAAAACAAATGTTCAGGGGCTAAGGTACGAATCGGGAAAGGTGTTAGGCACCCCGTTCACCCAACCGTGAGATTGGCCTCTACTAATTATCATTGATTCTTAATTATATTTATCAAATATATGCAAATACAGAAAATGGAGGCGAAGAGAGAACAATCAAAATCAAATAAGAAAATACATATTCTAGCATATAAATACATCAAAGCGGCATCCAAATGTAAAAGGGACCCAAAATCCTAAACATACAAAATCTAACTAAAGGATATATGGCGCAGACTGCATGCAATGATTAGAAGATGTTATTAATTAAATTGAACTAACAAAACCAAATCAGAATACTAAATAAACATAACATAGTTTTAAACAAAAAAGAAAGAAACTCCAAAGTTCTCTAGGCCCTAATCATACTGGAAATACGCTACAGACTGCGTGTTGGTAATCAACAGAATACTATAAAAAGCAAAAATGGGCTACTGGAACAAAATTAAGCTACTGGGCATAAACAAAGGTTGCGGCTGTAACATAGAGATGTTGCAGTCGCAAGCATAGAAGGCCAAAAGGTCAACGTCCAGAGTTTGCAATCGCACAAATCTTTTCAAATAGAGTTGGCGATCGCAACAAACCCCTTCAACAACCTTGCAATCGAAAACATTGGATGTTGCAGTCGGAACATCCAAACGCCATAAAGGCTCCCAGGTCACGAGGAGCAGCCTCACTTTGTACTCTCTCACTCTCTCTAACCTTCAAACCTCTCTCAGTGCTCTCTCACCTCTCATTAGCTTTTCGAGTGTTTCTTTAGCATTCGGGTCGCTTCCTTCAACACATGATGTATACACTACTGCTGTGCCTTCCCTTCTTCTTCTTTGCGGGTAGCGACCATGATGACGATGAACTCAGGGCCCGACGAGGTCCTTCTGCTATAGACAGTACTTCCATAGGTTCCATTGGGGGTGCAGGCTCTAGCATTTCTGCCGGTAGGACCTCTGTCCCTTAGCCCTCCACTGCTATGGGGGCGATGTATATACTTTCGACCGAGGCTGAGTGGTTTTTACTTTAGGCACGTGAGGATCAGGATAGAGCGGTATGGGTAGCGGCGGCGGCGCAGGCAACAGTTGATTATGCAGCTACTGAGGCTGAAATAGTTGAGTTCTTGGATCCCCACGCTGGAGATGGCATTCCTGCTCCCTTTGACCCTCTTCATTATGCTCTAGCTCCTCACCGTCTGAGGCCCAGCGGGATGAGGAGATACGAGTCTCTAATTGCTGATGTCGCTCCCGACCTTCTTCTCTGCGAGCTGTATGTTCACCTTTCTCGTTAGAATCACGTGGTAGGTCCTCTTTTCTTCTTTCTCAATTCAAAATGTTGAAGCATGCTTTGTAGCTTTATATCTGAACATAGAGGCATGTCTAAGATCCCTTGTTACTTGCGATATGATGTATGTGATTGAAGAACGCATGGAAAATTGCCCCAGTTAAAATGCAATAACATAATCAATTTAATAGACCTTGATGAAAAACAGGACTTATAATGGACGTAAATGCAACTCAACCACACTATTAATATCAGAACTAAAGGACTTGGACATTAGACTATGGATCGAACAGAATACCTGAGCAACTGGAGTTTTTGGACAGGACAACTAGATGCTAGGGTTTTAGAATGTGGGTGTCACGTCCTGAAACCCAAGGACCTGTAAACCAACCCCAATCCATCCCGTATAAAAAGTCGTCGACTAAAACTTTCGTTCTTCCATAGGTTTGAGTTCAAAACTTATTTGGAAATAAAGATTTTCTTCGAGCAACCATCTTTTTTTGAATAAAAGACATTTTGTTAAATGAACATATTTTGAAAATCATAAAATTTTAATGGCTAAACAACCTGACCCGCTCGAGCTCACAGGCTTCCGCTCAAGCACACAAACACCCGAGGGCTTCCCTGCTCGAGCGTAGAGTCCTCCGCTCGAGCACCAGCCTCCTCGACAGAAAAACCAGAAAATACCCTATTTCATCGAGCTTTCTATGTCAACATCCAACAAAATACAATTCAAAGATGTATAGTACTCATGATCTATGACCTTTCCAAACATGTACATATGCCCAAAAGATTAACCAATTTACAACCATATTCTCATGTCATACGTACATATCAAATTCAAAAAAGAAAAAACAACTGCTTTGAGTTTCAAGAGTTAATCTACGAAAATAATATCATTACATTCATTCGAGTTATCCAAAGTACAAAAACAAGATCAACTACATTAAACCCTCTCAAAAGCTTTCCAAATTTCCACCATCATCTAGCTAACACTCACGATCTTCAAACCTAAAAGGAGTTAGATGCAACATACATGAATCAGAGCCCGTATGATAAAGACTAACTCAAATGCTAAGCATGATTTGTGAGGTGTGATGGGTGCAACCGAAGTAAGAATGCAAGTTTCATCAATTCGTTATTCATTCACACCCACACACCCACGCACACAAATTTATCCCATTCATTCATTCATTTTCTATCACATCAATCCTTTATTCCATCATTCACATTCATTGAGCCTTTTTCAAAACATTCCGTTTGTTAGATCTAGGCAACCTAAGAGGGGGGGGGGGTGAATTAGGTCTTTAAAAAAGGTAATAGTAATTTAAAAATCTTTTTAGAGATATTTTAATATAGCAATAAACCAAGATATGCAAATATATAACCAATGCAAATATTAAAAATTGAGGGATAGAGAAATAGAACCAGACACCAGGGATTTATAGTGGTTCGGCTTTATCCTAGCCTACATCCACTCCTCA
>JAUMHN010412961.1:0-14180 GCA_032360265.1 Heliamphora ciliata
GATAATGGACAGGGATCTATAGTTGCTACCTCTGTCCTCTTGTGGCGGAGTCGGTACATAGGATTCATTTGCTTGATCCTTGGCTGCGTGTTCCGAGTGGATCTGTTTTACTCTTTCTCCTTGGTGGTGTAGCCCGAGTGGAGCATACTATTTTATTTTCCTCGGTTGTGTGTGTTCCGGGTGAAAAATATTTTATCTTTTCTCGGTGTGTGATTCGAGTGAAAAAATGGCATTTTCGTTACTGTTTTCCTTCAACTATAAAATGTTGTTTTGCATTGTATAAATGCTTGGTTGTGGAGGGAAAACTATGTTGGAGGTTTGTGGGAAACTTGGGGTTTATGGCGTAAAACCTTTTTGGTTTGTGGTTGAGTTTGCTCCTACTATATGATTGCATATTTTACCTGCTTTACAGCTTTATAGTCTATTTCTATTGGGCTTCGGCTTACGGGTGAGATTTTTTATAAAACCATTTTTAGGTGATGATATGGAGTTCCATCTTGAGTAGATCATGTGGTGCCCGTAATGACGGATGGCGAAAGACTTTAGTAGTTTTTTTTTTGGTATGCCTGTTCCTGAAGGCAGGTTTTGTACGCCATAAGGCGATATACTTATGCATATTTTATAGGATGTTTACTATTTATGAGAGATGCATATTGGGTTTTCATTAGATTTCAACAGGTGAATTTGAATGTATGAAAACCTATTTTCATAAAACTGGTGTTTGGTGAATTTTTCACGTGACCCTGGGTTTTAGGGTGTGACAAAAAATCTGCAGGTGGATTTAATTATCTAGTAGTCAAATAAATTAAGTAAAAGGTCTTAAAATATTTATTTAAGAAGCCAATTAAATATAATTGTCTGTAATTTAATTTAATCAGCGGGTATCGAGAATCTAAACGCGGGGAGAATAAATAATCATCTAATAAAAAGAGCTTGAATATTCAATTTTGAGAATGTCTGGGAGTATAATTATAATTTTTTAGTGGAATAAATTATAATTAATATTTTTATGAAATTGTTTCTAGGTTGAGGTGGATTTTCTTAATTACATTGGGAGCCTATGTTATATTTACTCCACAAGTCTCTGCTATAGACTATTTATATGCTATTAGAAAACCTAACGCGAGAATTCATATCATTCAGTCAGTGATTAAGAGGCTAGGGTTTTCACACTCTTAAAATTTTAAGCCTAATCAAGAAGATTTTGAAGAACACGATAGATCAAAACTCACACTTTGTTCATGTTTGCCATTCAGGAATACAGCAGAAGGTTTGTGTCGGAGATTTGACTAGAAATCAAAAATCAAGGCAGATCATTGACTAAAAATTGCTACAGCAATCGAAATCATCTAACTAGATTTCGAAAGGTATAATTGTAAAACTAACTTTGGGAGTATTACCAGGTTTTATTTTGATTGTTTGATATCAAAAGTTTTGATCTAGAGCCCGTATCGGCGTTTGTTCATCCGAATGGTTTTTTACTAAAATCATAGCATAATCTTAGGATTTTGGCAGTTTGCCCCAACATAAACATGTTTTCACAACTAGTGAACAGAAATTACTTTTGTTGTTCTGCTTGCCAAGATAAACTACACATTACTTTTTTCAGTGCCGTGTCTAGTTGCAGTAAAAATATTTGTCTTTCAGTTTTTTCACACCAGTATGTGGCTCACTTACTACCTTGAAAATTGTGTCATCCAATTTTTTAACCTTTTTCTTCTTTTTACCTTTCGTCTTAGAGGAAGAACCTTTTTTAAAAACAAACACATTTTCTAGCTTCCTAAGATTACCCTCGGCAGTTAAAACTATATCCACATTCCTATTTTAGTTAACATAATTAGCACCCATAAGTTTGTTTTTTTTAGTATAGCCGTGAGTAGATTCAAAGCCATTTTATCAAAAAATTCACATAATTAAAAATCATTAATTACGATGAGTAAAATTTTAAATTTTATTTTAAAATTAGTTCCCTCTGCCATTTTAAAAAAAATTGCCAATAGCCTGGTACACCATGAATAGCATGCCTCGATGAGAATGACGTCTACTACTCATCATTTGTCCAGACAAGCCAATTCCTATTAATTTTACTATTTAGGCAATAGACTTTGCCAAATAAAATTAAACAGCTGGCGTAGTTTCAGTCTAATAAATAATAACAGTGACTTAGATGAAGAAAATACTATTATTTACAGTTAAGTGTAAACTATCACTTAATCCCAAATTAATCGTTTCGCAATGAACCTTTTAGATGAAGAGTGATACACACTAACAATTATCTAGAATTATTCCTAAAGGAGGTTCGTACTAGTAATCCCGTAACTAATTCTGTTCGATGGGGAGGAAAGCCCTAATGTTAACACATAAAATTAATTATAACACTTGTGAACTGTGATAGAGACCGCGAGATTTATTTGTGAATTAATTCACTCACCCACTTAATTTTTAAAATATTTTTGAGTGTTATAAAATATGTTTAATTAAAATAAATTGATAAATTTCGAAGAAAATTCTAATTTTTAAATCATCTTTACGTGTTTAATGTGTAACAAATAAAATTTATAAATTTTACTTATTTTAAAAAAACCTAATTTTAAATAAAAATAAAGAATTTTATTTTATTTTTCGTTACACATATTTTGAAAAAAAATAATTTATTAAAATTAAACTCTTTTTATTTAATTCAAAAAATTTAAAATTACCCATTATGTTTTTTAAAGATTTCCGATTAAAAAAATCATCTAAAACGTGTTTTAATGTAACAAAATAAATTTTTTAATTTTTTTAAAAAAATTATTTTTAATTAAAGAAAATTTTGTTTAATTTTTTTGTTACAAAAAAAATAATTTCGAATTAACCAGAATTAATTAAAATAGAACAGAATAAATAAATCGAAATAAAAGTATCCACGCATTTAAATTAATAAATAAATGTATTAAATTTCAGTTTTTATGGTTTATCTCAAACTCTTTAGCTAAAGAGTTTTTGTTTATCCAAAAAACCTGTAATCCTATTAGAAATTAAAATTTTAGTCTTTTGATTCTGTTAGAACTTTGTAGCCAATCAAAAACCTTGTAATATTTAGCTACTGCAAATCACAATTCAACAAAAACACTACTGCTATCGTTGCCTGGCATGCACTATTGCCGCTCTACTGCGTGATAGTGCATGCCAATAACATTCATATGTCGCGGCTTGATGCTTCAACCTTTCTTCTATTTCTTCAATTTTATTTATTTATTTTTTTTCGATTACACAAAAAAAATACAAAAATTAAAACTCAAAAAATAATTATTTTTGCATTGATCCTATGCTGCTTGGGAGTTCACAATCAATCTGCTACGAACAACACTTGTGGTTAAAAATAACAATTTAATAATCACTATTCAAACCACACAATCAAATATGCAAAATGAATAATGACCATTTAAAGCCAAAATTAGATTGCTTACAAAACCAAGTGAGCACAATCTAAATGTACCCGAACCCATGATTAAAATCATATATAATCAAATACGGTTTTGATACCAATTGTTTGAAAAAACTACCAAAATTATAAGATTATGTCTATGATTTTAGTCAAAAAATAACTGAATGGACAAATGCCGAAACAAACTCCAAATTAAAACTTTTGACATTGAATAATCAAATTAAAACCCGTAAATACTCTCAAAGTTAGATTTAGGAATATACTTTTTGAAATTTGAGTGGATGATTTCGATTGCTGCAACAATTTTTAATCAATAATCTGTCATGATTTTTGACTTCTAGTCAAATCTCGGACATAAGGCTTCTGCCGTATTCCCAAATGCCAAACACGAACAAAGTGTGCGCTTTGATCTATCATGTTCTTCAAAACTTACTTGATTAGGCTTAAGATTTTCAGATAACGTGAAAACCCTAGCCACCTAATCACTAATAGAATAATATGAAATCATGGCATCAAGTTTTATAACACCATATAAATAGGCTACAGCAGGGATCTGTGGAGTAAATATAACTTGGGCTCCCAATGTAATTATGAAAATCCACCTCAACCCAGATGCAATTTTATAAAAATATTTATTATAATTTATTCCACCAAAGAATTATAATTACACTCCCAGCCATATTCTCAAAACCAAATATTTGAGCTTCTGTTATTAAATACTTATTTATTCTCCCCACGTTAAGATTTTCTATATCCGTCGATTAAATTAAATTACTGACAATTATATTAAATCGGCTTCTTAAAAAATTTTCTTAAGACCTTTTTCTTAACTTATTTAACTGCCGAATAATTAAATCTATATGTAGGGTTTCGCTCGATCAAAACTTATAAGTTTTTTTTATAGGGGTATTATCAATCCTGATGTTTCAGGACGTAGATTCTGTCAATAATTAATGTTCACCATATAATCAATATCATTATCCAACTCACCAGGATTATAAACTCATAAAAGATTGCACATTTTAATGAATCAAAATAACAAATATTAAATATACATAAATAATTAATTATTTCGAAATTAAGAGCATAAGCACTCATAATAATTACGGGGTGTGAATTAATTTATATAGCCAATATAAAATTAATTACCCCAATGTGGTCCTGTTCAATACACAAAAAGTGTACTAGCACAGCGAGTCGAAAGAATAGACGACGCTATTATCTGTTCTTCGTAACTAAGACAGGTTTACTAAAATTCTGTGTTACAGTCGTACCGATGGTTTGTCTAATTCCATCTAAACTATGAATTAAAAATTTTTATTCCACAAGAACCTTTAATCTGATCTTCTGTGTGAAAGCCGAACTCTACACATCAGATTAAATACTATGAATAATAAAAGACATCCATGCACAAAATTAAATAAATAATAAAATGTATACATTGCTCATTAAGCTTTTCATCAAATGAACAAAATAATTTCAGTAAAAAATAAAATTAAATACTAAAACCAAAACCATGATTTTTAGTAAACAATCCTAATAAAATAGTATGTCTATAACTCTCTATAATGCATAAAATAGCATATTTCAATCTATTTTTGTATTTACTATCACACTGAACACATAAAAATGCCTCTGTAGTTTCAAAAACTTGACACCCGCGACCCTTGTTTGTCACGGCCATTAGTTATTTTGACCCTATGATTACGGTTGCTACTTATATACTTTTGGACGCTATCTTTCTTCTTATTTTTGTCACGACTGCAACATTTTGTTGCTACGGCCGTAAGTTTTTTGTGAGACCAATAGCATGAAAACTATATTTAAATCCTTTTAATATCTATTTTTAATATTTTATACATTCTGTCTTAAGTCCTATGTTGCTGTTGGAGTAATGAATAGTAGATCGAGCCTTGATGAAGTGGGATGTAGTCTCTGTTCTGTGTATCTTATCAATTTGAATACCCTTGGATCTTGCACGTTGAACACCTCTTGGGACCTCAAAAATACCATGGCCGCAACTTTTTGTTGTCACAGCCATGACCTTTTGCATCTCCTTTTCTCGCGGTTACCATTTATTTTGTCACAGTCGCGTATTTCTTGACTTATTTTGTCACGGCTGCAATATTGTTTGCTACGGCCATAAATTTTTTGTATATCAAGTAGCTTAAAACAGTGTTTGAATCTCTCCTATTTCTTCTGTATATCCTGTAAATAGCATGCTAGAGACATAAACTTTATCGTATGACCCTTAGGCCTTTCTTGTTCTATTTGAGCTTTCATTGCATGTTTTTCACTTTGCTTTGCTCAAACAATACGTGTGCCATGTTTAAAAATGATAATCAAGATGCATGACCCCTAGGATTGTAGTTATAATTTTTTTTCCATGTTTACTTTTGTATGAGCTCTCTTTAACCTTCTATTATGTATATGTTATATTTAAAGAGTTTAAAACAAGAACCAATATTGACAAAGTAGAGGCTAACCTTACAGTTAGGTGAAAAGGGTGTCTAATACCTTTCCTTTTCATACCTTAGCCCCCGAACCCTCTTTTTCCTTGGTTACGTTTATAAAGGATCTGTGACCTTCTTTGTGAGACCCTGCCCCGTTTTATTTTTAGAAATGATTAAGCATTGATGGAATAAGAATTGAAACTCGGTCTTGGTGAGTGTTTTGAGCTTGAAAGCACATGAAAGATATGTTAGAAGAAGAATATGAGGCTCTAATGGATGTTCAGACAAAAATATGTGAAAAGTATGTGAACGAAAGTGACATATCTTCACTAAATTGGCCATAACGTTTTATACAAAATGAATCCTGATATGAGGTTTGAACCATTTGAAAGTAGACTTCCGGGGCTTCAATTTGAGTGTGATGACCTGGCACGTGATTATTTTGTGTTTTCTTGTTTTTAGATGAGCTTGGTGATAAAAATAACTTTGAGAATGGGGACTATGAAATTCTTGTTCAAGAACGAAGGAACTAATGAATATGTGATGTAACTGAGATACAAAATGATAAATGATAGTAAATACAGAACATACCAAATAATACTGTGGTACTAAATTGACGTGGGAATGTTGTGGAAATTATAAGCTTAAACCAAACAAAGTCTTAAGTTTATTCTTGATTGAGAGAGAGAGAGAGAAAGAGTTGAGAAAATTAAATATAAAAATAGGGGAATTCCACCCCCATGCCACCGACCTTCTCTCTTCTTTCTCTTCTTCTACTTTCATTTTCTTTACTCTCTTGGAAATTGAGGAGGATTAATGGAACCCTAGTTCTTCTCACTCAAGTAAGAAGATTTGCAGCTAAATTGGAGACTAACCAAGGGAAATTAGAGTTCAAACCCACATTGGAAGCCATTAGAAGTTTCAAGGAGGAGAGTCCCGACGTAGCCAAACCCTAGGAGGAAGGATATAATGAAATCTCAAGCCTTTGGAGCACACCTAAGGTAGGATTTAGATTAACTTATATGTTTTAAGTTGGTTTGAGTTGATACTTTGTGTATATGCATAAAGAACTAGTTAATTCCATGCATGATTTGAAAAATTGAAAGGGTTGAGTTGGGTTTTTACAAAAACGGGAGTTTTGGGAAAGGATAAACCATGAATTTTGGGAATTGATTGCATGAAAGGGGCTTATGATGCTTGAATTCAATGTTTTTGGGTTGAAAATATGGTTAATTATATAAATGGGTTGGATTAATGGGTTTGGGATAGTTGAAGGCCTCAAAATTTCATAAAACGATCCATTTTCGGCGCAATATTGCCCGAGGGACCGCTCAAGCACTCTAGGGGGCGGTCATGGGAAGGTCTCGGCTTCTTCTGCAGGCCAGACCGCCCGTTAGACCGCTCGAGCAGTCTAGCCCACGGTCACTGTTTCACTGGTTAAAATTATTTTCTTTAAATCAATGTATCTCTCTCATCCGGACTCCGAATGGGGTCATTTTTGTACTCAAATCGAAGCACCGGAAGTTCTCTTTTCAACAAGACTATTCTCACAAAAAAATTCGTTTTGTAAAAAACGTTATGGTCACAATAGTGAGGGTATGTCAAAATTTCAAAACTATTTTTCACCCGTTTTTAGCCCAATGTTTTGGAAAAACATATTTTCAGTCATATTGGCCCATTTTACTAAATTCCTAGTCCCTTGAGCATATGAAACATTTGTAGATATATCTAAATTGAGTTGGGATGCATGTATTAGACCCGTTGATTGAATCCTCTTTACACTAAATGTGAGTTTCAAATTAATATATGTATATGTATACATGATGGGTGTATTCCTTTTAAATTGAGGTGATCCTCTTGATATCAACCTTGTGTTATGGGTATGTGACAACACTGTGATTTATGAGAAATTGTATAACGAAAGTGGCGAAATGAAACATTGTATAATGAAAGTTAGGAAATGAGAAATTGTGTACTGAAAGTCATGATGGTAATTCGGGCTTGGAATTATAATAATGTACTATGGTAATGAGTGGGAGAGGAACCATTTGTGGGTTGGATTCCTGGGTTGTGAAAATGAATCTAATTAACCTAAAATGAACCGTATGGATTTATGTGGAATAAGTTGGGCTAGCGGCCTCACGGTGAAAGACCGAAAACTTGTGCAAGATGGGGACCACATGCCCACGGGTTAGTCCCCAAAATGTGGCATTGTGCCGTGGTGAGTTATAGAGCTATCTATTACCCAATGGCTTCGCGTAACCTATTGGGATTAATAGGGAGGAGTTTCTATAAGCTGCACCCGACATCAGTTCATTAGAGGTGATACGATTTTATGAAAATCGAGAATGAAAACTGAAAGATTGACGAATGGTAAAGAAATGGATAAATGGAGACAAATCTGGATGTGCGTGAGTATGTGTGTAAAAAGAAATAATTTGGTGAAAATGTTCATTTTTATTTGGTTACACCCATCAAACCTCACAAATCATGCATTAGATATGAGTTAATCTTTATCATACGAATTTCGGCTTATGTATATGTGTCAAACACATTTCATGTTCTGATGAGCGGGGTGATAGCAAGGCTATGGATGCTTTGGGAAAGAACAAAGAATGGGAGCTATGATTTCTCTGTTTCTTCGTTTTTGTTGTACATGAGATAATGGAAGTAATGTAATGAAGATGATAGTTGAAGCTGTATATATATTATCTCAAACCTTGTGGTAGATTTGGGAATGTAAATTTTGGAACTAGAATCATTTTATTAAATCCGTTTAATGTTATATGCAATATCATCTTACATCTTGGAGTATTGTCAATGGATACGAATTATGTACGGCATGCTTTTGGGTTCAGCTCACGAACCCGGGTTTTGGGTCGTGACAGAAATGGTATCAGAGCTCTAGGTTCAGATACCTAGGAGCCGTGGGATGTGAGGACGACTTTATATGAGAATTGTTTAATGAGAATTAGGCACCACTACACGACATGATTTGTGTGCTTGCATGGGATTGTAGTTGTATTGTCTTGCGTATGTTATGTATTTATATGAGCATGGAGGTTGAGTCTTGGGGTGATGTGACTTGCCATTTGGCGTCTGATCAACTAGTTTTGGGTTCGAAATAGAAAAGTGTTTGGCCGATGTTCTTTCTATGAGAACTCTGAATTAATTGCTTGGATTGTCGCGTTACTTTGAGGCTTTCCCTCGGTATGTGTTTATGTGTTTGTATGATTAAGTTTGAGTAGGGTTAGCCCTGTTTGCGCTTAAAATTGAATCTATTGGGGAGGGAGTGTCAATTTGTATATGACTTATATATTGACGATCGTTTTCTCTTCGTATAGTGATGCCTCCTAGGCGAGAAAGAGGTCACAGTCGCGGCCGGGGGCGCGGGAGAGCGCTAGTTCCTGAAGAAGGGGATATCAACGCCCCGCAGGAACTAGTTGGGGGTGTAGAAGCGAATCAACAGATATTGAATGCTTTGAGGACTCTAGTTAGTGCTCGGGTTAACCAAGGGGGAGCATGAGATATAGACGGAAAGGCTGCAATGATGATGAGAGAGTTTCAACGGTTAAACCCTCCGACTTATGCTAGGGAACCCGAACCTCGAGTAGCGACGGAATGGCTAAAGGTAGTCACCCAGATTTTAGATACTTCGCAAATAGTGGATGATGACCTTAGGGTCGGTTTCGCTACTTCTCAACTCCGGGAAGAGGCAAATGACTGGTGGGAGTTTGCTAAGACAACTACGGACGGTACATGGGCAGCATTTACAGCGGTATTTCTAGAAAAATATTTCCTAGAGTCCATTCGAGATACATATAGAGGAATTTTTATCGTTGATACAAGGAAATATGTATGTTTTGTAATATGAAGCAAAATTCACAAGTTTGTCAAGTTTGCACCCGAAATGGCGTCAACGGAGGAATTGAAGGCTAAGAGGTTCGAAAGGGGTTTACGATTCACCATCTGAGAGAAAGTTGTGGGGTTTCGATTGAGGGTTTTCTCGGAGGTAGTGGAGACGGCCATAGTAATAGAAAGTGCTATGGCAGATAATCGCAGGATCATGGAAAAGAGGCAATCGGTGGCTAGAACAACACAATCAGGGGGACGACCTTATAAGTAGCGAAGACCAGAATAGGGCAATACTAGTTCGGCACCACAGGGATCTTATCAGACCCAACGCTCCGTACCCACCCCATATGTGGCCTCGAAGGCACGTTTGGAGCGATGGGAAGTTGCATGTTTTGTTTGTGAGCAGCAAGGACACCGGGCTAGAGAATGTTCGCAAAGGAAGCAAGCACCAAGGCAACAACAGAGTGCGACACAAGGACAGTCTCAAGAGAGGGGACCTATTAGATGTTTTCAGTGTGGTCAAGAGGGGCCTATTAGACGTGAATGTCCGCAAGGGAGAACTGGCCGAGAAACTTCTACTACACGACCTACTTAGCGGCAGACATACGACCATCCAACTCGACAGACTGGGACGCAGATAGTTGGGACTTCCAGGGAGGCTTATTCAGTACAATCTATGCATCAACCTACGGCTAGGGGACAGGGACAGGCATCTGGAGTCCAAGGAAGGGTCTATGTCATAGTAGAAGCTGGTACTTCCTCAAACCCTGAGATGCACGAGACTACGACCAGTACCCCAGTGATACGAGGTACTTTGTTAGTTTTTAATTCTTAGGCTCGTTTGTTATTTGATACTGGTGCATCACGTTCATTTATCTCTTCCTCATTCGTTTATGCTTTGGGTCTACTTATTGAGATGTCAAACATTGTTGTAAATGTCAAAACACCCATTGGTGATAGTGCAACGTTTAGGTGTGTATGTAGAGCGTGCGAAGTAGTAATAGCCGATCGCCATCTGGTATTCAACTTTATTGTATTGAAGATGTTGGGGTTTGACATTATTCCTGGAATGAACTGGTTAACTGCCTTTCGTGCATTTATTGACTGTGATCGACGAAGGATTTTCTTGTATACTCTAGAAGGAGATTCTTCCTTTTACGCGGGGGATAAAGATGACAAGATGACACCTCAACCCAGTGACGTGAACCATTTAACTAATGTACATACGATCCTTTCTACCCTTTTGACTAAGGATGATCCTTCCGTTCAAGGGGAGTTTCTACCGGTGGTGAATGAGTTTAGTGACATTTTTTCGGAAGAGTTGTTCGAACTGCCACCACATAGAGAAGTTGAATTCTCTATTGAGCTTATCCCAGGGACTGTTCCAATATCAGTGCCATCCTATCGTTTTGCTCTAGCAGAGTTGAGAGAACTGAAGATTCAGTTGCAAGACTTACTAGATAAGGGATTCATTCACCCTAGTGTCTCGCCATGGGGAGCACCGACATTGTTTGCTAAAAAGAAAGACGGGTCGTTCCGATTATGTATCGATTATCGAAAATTAAATCAAGTGACGGTGAAGAATAAATATCCAATACCCAGAATTGATGATCTATTTGATCAATTGAAAGGTTCTACATGTTTTTCGAAGATTGATTTGAGATCGGGTTATTACCAACTAAGGGTCCGGGAGGATGATATACCCAAGACCGCATTTCGTACCTGTTACTAACACTATAAATTTTTGGTGATACCCTTTGATTTAACGAATGCCCCCGTAACTTTCATGGATTTAATGAATCGAGTCTTCCAGCCATACCTTGATCAATTTGTAGTGGTTTTTGTTAATGATATTTTGATATATTCTCCGACCCGAGAAGTGCATGAAGAGCATTTATGTGTGGCACTTCAACTCTTAAGAGAACACAATCTTTATGCTAAGTGTGAGAAATGTGAATTTTGGTTGCCTGAAGTAAAATTTCTGGGACATGTGTCGAAAGATGGAGTAACTGTTGATCCATCTAAAATAGAAGCAGTGCCAGACTGGAAGAGACCACAAAGCGTATTTGATATTAGAAGTTTCTTAGGTCTTGCAGGGTATTATCGCCGTTTTGTAAAGGATTTCTCCCGTTTAGCATCACCACTGACACGACTCACTCGAAAAGGAGTTAAATTCACGTGGAGTGATGCTTACGAAGTTGCCTTTCGAGAATTAAAGAATTGATTGACCAGTGCACTGATACTGATCATACCTGAGAGGGGTCTTGGTTATGAAGTATATTGTGACGCGTCTCATGAAGGGTTAGGGTGTGTTTTGATGCAGCAGGGCAAAGTTGTGGCATACGGATCGAGACAATTGAAGATGCATGAGAAGAATTACCTAACACATGATTTAGAATTAGCAGCAGTTGTTTTTGTGCTAAAGATGTGGAGGCATTACCTTTATGGAGAACGATTTGAAGTTTTCTCTGACCATAAGAGTCTCAAATACCTATTCTCGCATAAAGATTTAAATTTGAGACAAAGGAGATGGATGGAATACCTGGGCAATTATGATTTTAATTTACAATATCACCCGGGCAAGGCGAACGTTGTCGTAGATGCCCTTAGTTGAAAGTTTTTGAAGTCTTTAGCTCATATTGCAATACGAGAATGGAAAATGCTGGAAGTGGTTAGAGAGTTTGACATCAACCTTGGTGGGACCGAGGATCGTGCTACTTTGTCCCCCATAGTCTCTCAACCTATATTGATACACCGTGTCATAGAAGCCCAACAGCTGGATAAAGAAGTACAAATGTATAGAGAACGTGTCACCAACAAGGAAAACGCTGAAGGATGGACTAATCTACTGAACCAAGGCTTGAGATTTATGGGAAGACTGTTTGTACCTGAGGTTTGTCGTGAAGAAGTGCTACGAGACTTTCACCATTCTCAGCTCGCAGTGCATCCAGGAACTACAAAGATGTATCATGATCTTCGACGACAATTTTGGTGGAAAGGCATGAAAGAGGATGTGGCTTTATTTTTTGGTAAATGTCTCACGTGTCAACAAGTGAAAGATGATCATCAGCAACCAACGAGCATGCTTCAATCGTTACAAGTTTTAGAATGGAAGTGGGAACACATGACGATGGATTTTGTTTTCGGCCTTCTTAGGTCACCGAAAGGATGCAACGCGATATGGGTGATTGTGGATTGAATGACGAAGTCTGCGCATTTTCTCCCGATACGTACAACCGATTCAGTGGACAAGCTAGGAAGATTATATGTTCAAGAGATTATGCGATTACATGGTGTACCAATATTGATAGTATCAGATAGAGACCACCGGTTTACCTCGCAGTTTTGGCAAAGCTTACAGGCAGCTTTGGGGACCAATTTACTCTTTAGTATGGCATTCCACCCTTAAACCGATGGTCAATCCGAGCGTACGATTCAAATTTTAGAAGATATGTTGCGAGCTTGTGTGTTGGACTTTGGTGGTTCGTGGGAAGATCATCTACCACTAGTTGAGTTTGCTTACAACAATAGTTACCAATCAAGTATCGAGATGGCTCCGTACAAAGCCTTGTATGGAAGACCATGTAGATCTCCATTGTGTCGGACCGAAGTTGGAGAAGCCTCACTATTAGGTCCCGAATTAGTGAGAGAAACAACCGAGAAAATTGCCACAATTCGAAGGCGTTTGATCATAGCTCAGAGTCACCAGAAAAGTTAAGCCGATAGATGGAGATGACCATTATCGTTTGAAGTAGGGGATTTTGTATTTCTAAAAGTGTCACCGAAGAAAGGCTTGGTAAGGTTTGGCAAAGGAGAAAAGTTGTCACCACGGTTCATAGGACCTTTCGAAATACTTGAACGAATTGGGAAAGTAGCATATCGACTGGCTTTACCACCGCTGCTTTCATCTGTACATGATGTATTTCATGTGTCAATGTTAAGAAAATATAAGCCCGACCCCTCGCACGTGCTCGATAGGTCAGAGTTGAAGCTAAGAGAAGATGTTTCTTACGAAGAATTGCCGATGAAGATTTTGGACACACGACAGCAAATTTTACGAGGAAAGACCTTATCTTATGTAAAAGTGTTATGGCGATATCATGGTGTGGAATAAACGACATGGGAGAGAGAGTCAGACATCCGATTCAAGTATCCCGAATTGTTTGAGTCTCGAGGAGGATTGAATTTCGAGGGCGAAATTCCCAAAGGGAGGAAAGTTGTGATGACCTGGTACGTGGTTATTTTGTGTTTTCTTGTTTTTAGATGAGCTCAGTGATAAAATTAACTTTGAGTATGGGGACTATAAAATTCTTGTTCTGGAACGAAGGAACTAATGAATATGTTATGTAACTGAGATACATAATGATTAATGATAGTAAATATGGAACATAGCAAATAATACTGTGGTACTAAATTGAAGTGGAAAGGTTGTGAAAATTATAAGT
>JAUMHN010412970.1:0-14180 GCA_032360265.1 Heliamphora ciliata
CTCATAAACTGATTCAAAAAGGGTGTCAAGGATATCTTTGCTGTGTGACACAAGATACACCTAAAAGTCCAGGTTTGCCCGAAATCTCGGTGATTTGCGAGTTCCCTGAAGTTTTTCCTAAAGACTTACCTGGTATGCCAGTAGATCGAGAAATCAAATTTTCTATCGATGTTATTCCTGAAACCTAACCCATTTCCAAGACCCCGTATCGCATGGCTTGTGAGACCCTGACCCTTATCTTTTAGGTTATTTATATATTTGATGTGTTTCATTCAGTATATGAATAGTATCGATGCATGATTTATGCTTTACAGTTGTAGAACAGCATATATAAATGTGTTATACATTTTTCGGAGTTTGGTAGAGGCTTTTTTGGACCTTAGAAACTTGTTTTTGCTTTGGAAACATCGAAAAACACACTGCCCTGGGGTTCGGTCGACTGGAGGGCCTGGTCTAGTCGACTTAACCAAAAATTTTGGGTTCGGTTGACTGAACTCAGTGGTTCGATCGACTGGACAATAGCTTTTTGGTGTTTCTATATAGGTTCCAGGGGCTGAGATATTTTGGTATTCTCTTTCTTCCAGGCTAAGAAATCCCTTTTCTCTGCCTTCTCTCTAGGTTTGAGGCCCGGGGCTTGGTTTTGTGTTCAATCCTTTGTGAATCCTTGCTATCGGGGCCGAGGGCTTCGCATCCATCCGATCGGATTCTCGTTCTGATGCCGTTCAGTTTTGAGACGTCGAGTTCTTGACTCTCCAAGGTAGGATTCTAGACCTTACTACTATATAAGGGTGATATATGTGATTATAGGTATTTTCACTAGGTAGAAAATACATCAAATGTGATTTTCATGTGTAAACCTTGGTTTTTTAAAAAAATGGGATTTTTACGCCTTTTCTTAGTTGTATACATGATCCGGGTGTGTTGACATCCGTGGTTTTCAAAAGGAGGTTTGAAAACGGTGATTTGTGTAATTGGGGGAAAAACGTCTTTTTGGAGGTTTGGAGCTAACCCGCGGAGTTGAGTCTCATCTTTCAAACGTTTTGTTGAAAATGGTTTAGGATCTCCATTTTGATGGATTTGATCTCTTTTTATACATGTGGTGTATAAAATGTTTTGTGGGTTTTCGTAGTTGAGTTACGGTGGATTTTTAAATGTTTCCATAGATGTACTGTGATAGTGTGTAGTTTTGAGTTGGGCTTCTATTGCTCCTTGGTTGAAGTCCAAAAACGTACGCAGAGTGGGTTCGCTATAGTCCCTCGGGTTAATTCCCGTAAACGTGGTTTGGTTATGCTTTGCCCATCAGTCGTAGCAATCCGTAAAGAAGCAAGTGCGTGGTTTGGGTGCTTTCCCATCGGTCATGGAAATCCGTAAAGAAGTCGGTTGTCTCCTTGAATGGCCTTGTTGTTGTAACTCCGTATAGAACTTGTCATTACCTAGCAGGTCTTAAGTGGTTTAGGACTAGGGTAATGTGCAGGAGTCTATAGTTGTTAACTTTGTCTGTATGACAGAGTTAGTACATAGGATTTTATTTACATCTTTTCTCCTCGGCTGTGTGACCCGAGTGGAGCGTATTGTTTATTTACAACTTTTCCTTAACTGTGGCATGATATCTGTTAGGATGATATGCATAGTTTGAAGGATGGAAAACGTGGGATTTTAAGAGATAAAACCTTTTTGAGACTCGTGGTAGTCTGATGCAAACTTGTGATTTTAGAAGAAAAACCTTTTTGGCTCCTGTGGTTGAGCCCATGTGTGTGTAATTGCATAGCCTGCTTTACAGTTTTATTGTCTATGTTCTATTGGGCTTCGGTTCACGGTGTGGAATTTTGTTGTAAAACCATTCAGGTGAGCATGAGGAGTTGACCTAGATTCCTGTAGTGGTGGAAGACTAGCAGTAGTTTCCTGGTTTGGACTTGTACTTTTACTTGTAACGCCTGTGATGGCTGGTTTTGTACACCTATAGGCGATATGCTTATTCATGTATGAGATGCATGTTTTCAGTTTATCAGAGTTGAACTGTGGGAATTTTCATCCAATTGATGTATATTTTTGAGTTGAGGTCTTTCCAACTACAAATCTTATTTTTTCAAACTGTCTTTTGGGTGGGCTATTGCGTGACCCTGGTGTTTGGAGCGTGACAACTTGGTATTAGAGCTCTGGGTTCGAATACCTATGAGCCATGAGAAAGAGGGTACATCACCTTATGAGGATGTGTGTGCTTGATTGCATGTGTTACAACGTTTACATCACCTTGTGAGGATGTATGCGTGCTTGATTGCATGTGTTACAGCGTTTTCCTAACATAGCATGATAGCTTGTGGTGTATACGTGGGTATGGAGGTTGGGCCTTAGGATTGATTGGTCTTACTTTTGGGCATTTAGATTCACATAATTGGGTGCCATGTTAGAGACGCGTTTCGCGGACGTGATTTCTAGCAAAGAATCTGAGTAGGTTGTTCAGAGTGACGAGTCTTTCTTATTGGTTCTCCTCGGTATGTAAGATGTGATGACATAACATTAAGTGGCTATGTGTTAGCGTGCTTATCTGTCTTTTATGTTAGCAATAACATGTAGTATGGATGCTTATGCTATTATGTTGCTTTCGTATAGAGTTATGTCCACGCGGGGAGGACGAGGCCAAGGTCGAGGCCGTGGCCGCAGTTTTGGCCGAAGGGACGTTCCACTTCCAGATATTGGGGACGCTAATGCACCCCAAGGACTTGCTGACGGAGATCTATTGCATGAGATGGTCGGCTCCATCCGGCAATTGGTTGAGGTCTCTAGGGGGAGAGAGACCATACCTGAGCTGAGGGCGACGGTCGTGATGCGTGAGTTCCTTTGTCTAGACCCGCCTACCT
The DNA here is from genome assembly GCA_032360265.1 of Heliamphora ciliata. Taxonomy (NCBI): domain Eukaryota; kingdom Viridiplantae; phylum Streptophyta; class Magnoliopsida; order Ericales; family Sarraceniaceae; genus Heliamphora; species Heliamphora ciliata. The sequence continues at coordinate 2,859 of JAUMHN010412970.1, forward strand.
TTTCTGGGGATCCTAACCCCACGGTGGCCACTGAGTGGCTGGAGCTGGTTACCACGATCCTTGATACTCTACAGATAGAGGAGGATGATTTGCGGGTTTCATTTGCTGCCTTCCAGCTGAGAGGGGGTGCTCATATGTGGTGGAAGTTCGCTAGGACTACAGTTGGGGGCACCTGGGAGGCATTCACGAAGGTATTTCTGAAGAAATACTTTCCTACGACTTTGAGGGATCGTTATAGAGAGGATTTCCCCTTTCTGACACAAGGGACGATGACTGTTGTGGAGTATGCGGCTGAGTTTACTAGCCTATCCAGATTTGCACAGGAGATCGTGCCTACTGATGAGTTCCGTGTGAAGTGGTTTGAGAGCAATTTGAGGCCCGCTATTCGAGACAGAGTGGCAGCACTCAGGCTGTAGGTTTTTACAGAGCTAGTAGAGACCTCCATGAAGGTGGAAGACACTCTAAATGAGACATGTAGAGACAGGGATAGTAGGAGTTAGTAGGACGGGGGACGTGCACAGTCCCAAGGACGTAGGGACAAGCGTCAGCGAACATCTGGTCCGAGTTCTTATCTGGTGGGGTCTTATCAGCCACAGTCTTCTGTATCTACACATCCCATAGTCTCAACGAGAAGGTCAGATCAGAGGGAGCTTGTTTATCATCGATGCCAGCGGCCGGGACATCGTGCGGTAGAGTGCCGGAGTGCATCACCTGTTCAGACTCAGTCACAGTCGCAAGCACCTGGGAGAGGGCCACCATTCTGTTTTGAGTGTGGGCAATCTGGGCAAATCTGGAGGAACTGTCCTCGAGGAGGGAGCATTCAGAGCACAGCGGGAGCACCAGCTGTTCCATCAGGCCAGGGGAGATAGATATATTCACATCCTAGAGCTCAGACGTCCCATTTTACAGAGGGAGAAGCTTCAATACAGTCGGGTCGACAGTCTACAGTTCAAGGCCACAGTGAACCGGCCAGAGCATATGTTCTTGTAGATCCTAGTTCATCTAGAGCACCGGTCGGGATCGATGCTGCTGCTACCACCTCCATGATTAGAGGTACTCTTCTAGTCTTCAGATCATGGGCTAGTGTTCTTATCGACACTGAAGCATCACACTCGTTTATATCTTCTGCTTTCGCATCTGCATTGGGGTTGCAAATGGATTTGTTGGGTAGTACCTTGAGTGTAGAGACCCCAGTCAGGGGGAGTGTGACGTTGAGTCTTGTCTGTAGATCCTATGTTTTGGAGGTTGTCAGTCGTTGTTTAGAGTTTGACTTTATCATTCTAGCTATGACGGCGTTTGATGTCATCCTAGGGATGGATTGGCTAACCACCTATCTTGTCTTTATCGGTTGCGATCAATGGAGGGTAACAATTTGTACACCGGTGGGAGATTATTTCTGTTTTATGGGAGACCGGGATGAGGGTTTGATGTCTTTGCCCAGTGATGTGCGGAACCAGGGCAACCTGGGTTTCCTTTTCTCAGCTCTCATATTAGATGAGGAGAGTTACCTCTGGTGGTATGCGACTATCCTGATGTCTTTCTTGATGATTTGTTTGAGTTGCCACCAAGCCGTGAGGTAGAGTTCTCTATTGACCTAGTCCTTGGAGCTGCTCCCATATCTATATCGTCCTATCATTTTGCACCCGCTGAGTTGCGTGAACTCAAGGTACAGCTAGAGGAGTTACTTGACAGGGGGTTTATATGCCTGCGTACTTCGCCGTGGGCAGCTCCTGCTCTTTTTGCAAAGAAGAAGGACGAATCTCTGCGTTTGTGTATCCATTATCGGAAGATAAATCAGGTGACAGTGAAGAACAAGTATCCGATGCCGAGGATATATGACATGTTTGATCAGCTGAAGGGTTTGAGCTATTGCTTGAAGATTGACTTGAGATCAGGATATCACCAGTTGAGGGTCAGGGACAAGGACATAGCGAAGACTACCTTTAGGACTCGCTATGGTCACTATGAGTTTCAGGTTATGCCGTTCGGTCTAACGAACGCACCTGCTACGTTCATGGGTTTGATGAACCAGATTTTCCATCCTTACTTGGACAATTTTGTAGTGGTATTTGTGGATGATATACTAATTTATTCGCCCACTAGAGAGGCACACGATGATCACTTGCGGATCGTTCTACAGCTTCTGAGAGAACATCGCTTGTATGCGAAGTTCGAGAAGTACGAGTTCTAGATGTCTGAGGTGAGGTTTCTAGGACACGTAGTGTCGACGGATGGGGTAGTAGTGGATTTTTCAAAGACAGATGCAGTGACCAGTTGGGAGTGACTGAAGAGTGTCTTTGAGATACGTAGTTTTCTGAGTTTAGCCGGCTACTATCGACGGTTTGTGAAGAACTTTGCGAGACTTGCCACACCGATGACGCGTCTGATGCGGAAGGGAGTTATGTTTGTGTGGAGTGAGTCTTGTAAGTCAGCATTTCAGGAGCTGAAGACGAGGTTGACTAGCGCGCCAGTGTTAATTATCCCAAAGCGAGGCTTTGGGTATACTGTGTACTGTGATGCTTCACATGACGGTCTTGGATGTGTTTTGATACAGGAAGGTAAGGTTGTAGCCTATGGTTCTCGACAGTTGAAGATGCATGAGAAGAACTATCTTACACACGACTTGGAGTTGGCAGCCGTGGTCTTTGCCTTGAAGACATGGCGTCACTATCTTTATGGTGAGCATTTCGAGGTATTCTCCGATCACAAGAGTTTGAAATACTTGTTTTCGCAGAAGATCCTAAACTTGCGCCCACGATGATGGATGGAGTTGTTAGAGGACTATGACTTTGACTTGCAGTATCATCCAGGGAAGGCCAATGTGGTGGCTGATGCTCTCAGTAGGAGGTCTCATGGATCGTTAGCTTCTGTGGCTATACGTGAGTGGGACATGCTTAGAGAGATTGGGGAGTTTGATCTTTGTCTTAGGGAGACCACAACGGATGCTACTTTGTTCTCTGTAGTTTCATGACCTATTTTGGTAGCACGTGTGCTTGAGGTCCAGTAGACGGACCAGGAGGCTCAGATGATACGAGATCGTGTTACTAGCGGAGAGGATACCACGGGATGGATTGTTGGTTCTGATCAGAGTCTGAGATTGGCCGGGAGGCTGTTTGTGCCAGAGTTATGCCGAGCTAATCTTCTACGTGAGTGTCATCATTCTCTTCTTGCCGTGCATCCTGGAGGCACGAAGATGTATCACGACCTACGTCGTTAGTTCTGTTAGACGGGTATGAAGAGAGATGTGATCCAGTTTGTTTCCCGGTACCTTACCTATCAGAAGGTAAAGGTAGAACATCAGAGACCGGCAGGATTGCTACAGTCGTTGCCTATATCAGAGTGGAAGTGGGAGTATGTCACGATGGGCTTTGTGTCAGGACTTCCTCGGTCACCTAGGGGACACGACGCCGTATGGGTTGTGGTTGATAGGTTGACGAAGTCTGCATACTTTTTCCCCATCCGAGTGAGGGATTCGGTGGATAAATTGAGTCGTTTGTATGTCAGAAAGATAGTCAAGTTGCATGGAGTGCCAGTGTCTATTGTTTCTGACAGGGACCCGCGCTTTACTTCGGGCTTTTGGCAGAGTCTACAGGAGGCCTTGGGGACGAACTTGATGTTCAGTACTGCTTTTGACCCCCAAACGGATGGCCAGTCAGAGAGGATTATATAGATTTTGGAGGACATGCTGAGGGCTTGTGTCCTTGATTTTAGAGGTTCTTGGGAGGATCATCAACCTTTGGCAGAGTTTGCATACAACAACAGCTATCAGTTTAGTATTGGAATGGCACCATATGAGGCTTTGTATGGTAGACTCTGTACATCACCCGTGTGTTGGACAGATGTGGGAGAGACCACAGTCTTGGGACCTAACATGGTACGGGAGACGACAGAGAAGGTTACAGTGATTCACCAGCGCCTTGCGACAGCGCCTCCCGACAGCGCAGTCCCGTCAGAAGTGTTATGCAGATCAGAGGAGGAGACCTTTGGAGTTTGCAGTGGGAGATCACGTGTTCCTGAAGGTCTCACCACGTAGAGGTTTGATTAGATTAGGTCGTAGCGGGAAGCTATCACTGCACTTCATTGGAGCATTTGAGATCCTCGGCAGGATTGGTGAGGTCGCATACCGTTTAGCATTGCCACCTCAGTTAGCATTTGCGTATAACGTGTTCCACGTTTCTATGCTTCGGAGTTACGAGCCTGATCCTTCACATGTGTTAGATTGGGCTGAGCTGCGGGTTGATGAGGATGCCACCTATGAGGAGCGTCTAGTGAGAATTCTTCATACAAAGGAGCAGGTGTTGCGGGGCTGAACAATTTCTTATGTCAAGGTCTTATGGCTTCATCACGGGGTTGAGGAAGCGACATGGGATCTTGAGTCTGGAATGCGTGTTAGATACCCAGACCTGTTTACCTCGTGACCTTGTTGCGAATTTTGAGGACAAACTTCCTTAAGGGGGGAGAGTTGTGAGACCTTGACCCTTATCTTTTAGGTTATTTATATATTTGATGTCTTTCCTTCAGTATACGAATAGCATCGATGCATGGTTTATGCTTTACAGTTATAGAACAGCATGTATAAATGTGTTATATGCTTTTTGGGGTTTGGTAGTGGCTTTTTTGGACCTTAAAAACCTGTTTTTGCTTTGGAAACGTCGAAAAACACACTACCCTAGGGTTTGGTCGACTGGAGGGCCTGGTCCAGTCGACTGAACCGAAAATTTTGGGTTTGGTCGACTGAACTCAGTGGTTCGGTCGACTGGACAGTAGCTTTTTGGTGTTTCTATAAAGGTTCCAGGGGCTGAGATATTTTGGTTTTCTCTTTCTTCCAGGCTAAGAAACCCCTTTTCTCTACCTTCTCTCTAGCTTTGAGGGTCCGGGACTTGGTTTTGTGTTCGATCCTTTGTGAATCCTTGCTATCGGGGCCGAAGGCTTCGCATCCATCCGGTCGGATTCTCGTTCTGATGCCGTTCAGTTTTGAGACGTCGAGTTCTTGACTCTCCGAGGTAGGATTCTAGACCTTACTATTGTATAAGGGTGATATATGTGATTATAGGTATTTTCACTAGGTAGAAAATACATCAAATGTAATTTTCATGTGTAAACCTTGGTTTTGGAAAAAAATGGGGTTTTTACGCCTTTTCTTAGTTGTATACATGATCCGGGTGTGTTGGCATCTGTGGTTTTCAAAAGGAGGTTTGAAAACGGTGATTTGTGTAATCGGGGGAAAAACGTCTTTTTGGAGGTTTGGAGCTAACCCGCGGGGTTGAGTCTCATCTTTCAAACGTTTTGTTGAAAATGGTTTAGGATCTCCATTTTGATGGATTGGATATCTTTTTATACATGTGGTGTATAAACTATTTTGTGGGTTTTCGTAGTTGAGCTACGGTGGGATTTTAAATGTTTCCATAGATGTACTGTGACAGTGTGTGATTTTGAGTTGGGCTTCTATTGCTCCTTGGTGGAAGTCCAAAAACGTGCGCAGAGTGGGTTCTCTACGATCCCTCGGGTTAATCCCCGAAAATGTGGTTTGGTTATGCTTCGTCCATTGGTCGTGGCAATCCGTAAAGAAGCAAGTGTGTGGTTTGGGTGCTTTCCCATCGGTCATGAAAATCCGTAAAGAAGTCGGTTGCCTCCATGAATGGCGTTGTTGTTGTAACTCTGTATAGAACTTGTCATTACCTAGCAGGCCTTAAGTGGTTCTGGACAAGGGTAATGGGCAGGAATCTATAGTTGTTACCTTTATTTGTACGACAGAGTCGGTACATAGGATTTCATTTACATCTTTTCTCCTCGGCTGTGTGACCCGAGTGGAGCGTACTGTTTATTTACAGCTTTTGCTTAACTGTGGCATGATATATGTTAGGATGATATGCATAGTTTGAAGGATGAAAAACGTGGGGTTTTAAGAGATAAAACCTTTTTGAGACTCATGGTAGTCTGATACAAACTTGTGGTTTTGGAAGGAAAATCTTTTTGGCTCTTGTGGTTGAGCCCGCGTGTGTGTAATTGCATAGCCTGCTTTACAGTTTTATTGTCTATGTTCTATTGGGCTTCGGCTCACGGTGTGGAATTTTGCTGTAAAACCTTTTTAGGTGAGCATGAGGAGTTGACCTAGATTCTTGTGGTGGCGGAAGACTGTAGTAGTTTCCTGTTTTGGACATGTACTTTTACATGTAACGCTTGTGATCGCTGGTTTTGTACGCCTATAAGCGATATGCTTATTCATATATGAGATGCATGTTTTCAGTTTATGAGAGTTGAACTATAGGAATTTTCATCCAAATGATGTATATTTTTGGGTTGAGGGCTTTCCAACTGCAAATCTAATTTTCTCAAACTGTCTTTTGGGTGGGCTTTCGCATGACCCTGGTATTTGGGGCGTGACATGGTTCGAGCAGAATTGAATGAACTGAAGACACAATTGCAAGAGTTGCTAGACAAAGGTTTCATTCGACCTAGTATGTCTCCATGGGGAGCTCCGGTGCTGTTCGTGAAAAAGAAAGATGGAACTATGAGGTTATGTATTGATTATTGGGAGTTAAACAAAGTTATTATTAAGAATATGTATCCCTTACCACGTATCGATGACTTATTTGATCAATTACAAGGGGTGAGTGGTTTCTCTAAAATTGATCTTCGGTTTGGCTATCATCAGTTAAAGGTGAAGAAAGAAGATATCGAGAAGATAGCATTTAGGATGGGTTATGGACATTATGAATTTTTGGTTATGGATGCGTTATGGATCTAATGAATGAGGTTTTCAATGTATTTCTAGATGAATTTGTGATTGTGTTCATTGATGATATTCTGGTCTATTCTAAAAGCAAAGAAGATCATGCAAATCATTTACGAAAGGCGTTGCAGACATTAAAAGACCACAAGTTATATGCGAAATTGAAGAAATGTGAGTTCTGGCTAAAAGAAGTAATATTTTTAGGTCATGTAGTCCGAAGTGAAGGCATTTCTGTTGACCCTCAGAAGATCTCTACAATTATAGATTGGCCAACACCTACGACAGTAACGGAAGTAAGAAGTATCCTTGGATTAGCTGGATATTATCGTAAATTTGTACAAAAATTTTCAAAGATTATCATACCTTTAACAGAACTGACTAGGAAAGGAGAACCTTTTGTATGGAATGAAAGACGAGAAGAAAGTTAAAAAAGATTGACAACAGCTCCAATTCTTGCCCTACTAGAAAGTACAAAAGGATTTTCAATCTATAGTAATGCGTCACGACAAGGACTAGGATGTGCTTATGCAGAATGGTAGAGTCATAGCTTACGCCTCTTGACAACTAAAATCTCACGAGAAGAACTACCCAACACATGATTTGGAGTTAGAAGCAATTATTTTTGCACTTAAGATTTGGCGTCATTACCTTTATGGAGTTCCTTGTGATGTCTATACGGACCACAAGAGTTTAAAATACATCTTTTCTAAAAAAGAATTGAATCTGAGGCAACGACGTTGGTTAGAATTGATGGAAGAATATGATATTATTATTCAGTACCGTCCAGGAAAAGCGAACATTGTGGCAGATGCTCTAAGTTGAAAGGCAATCGGAACTTTGAACATTTTAGTGACTCAACATCTTTTGTCACTAGAAGGCACGGAGCAGTTAGAGCTGAATATAATCAAGAAAAACGCTACATTATTATGTACGACAATTACTACCCTATCGACAATCTTAGAAAAAGTGAAGCGTCGACAACAAGAGGATCCTAAATTAAAGAAAATATATGAACGAGTTAGGGTAACCTCAGACTCAGACTTTCAAATCTCAGATGGAATGTTGAAATTTCAGAATCGAGTGTGCATTCCTGACATATTTGACATCAAGTAGCGAATTCTAGATGAAAATCACAATTTGAGATTTGCGATACACTCGGGTTTAATGAAGATGTCCCAAGATTTACGTAAAGCGTGCTGGTGGATGGGAATGAAGAGGGAAGTGGCAGATTACGTTAGTAAATGCTTACGATGTCAACAAATTAAGGCGGAACGACGAAAATCGGCTGGTCTTCTACAACCTTTATCAATTCTGGAATGAAAATGAGAACATATCACAATGGATTTCGTAGTTGGTCTGCCTCGAACGTCTAAGAACCATAACTCTATTTGGGTTATTGCTGATAGACTTACCAAAACTACACATTTTCTACCTGTTAAGACTACACAAACGATTGATTATTTAGCTAAGTTGTACGTACGAGAGATGGTGCGTTTACATGGAGTTCCAATGTCTACTGTTTCAGACCGTGATTCAAGATTCGTTACACGTTTTTGGAATAGTTTTCAAAAGGCAATGGGAACCAACGTACACCTTAGTACAGCTTTTCATTTGCAGATCGATGGGCAGTCAGAACGAACCATTCAGACGCTAGAAGATATGTTGCGAGCCTGTAGTATGGATTTTCAAGGTAACTGGGATGAACATTTACCTCTTGTTGAATTTACATACAATAATAGTTTTCAAGCCAGTATAGGGATGGGTCCTTTTGAAGCACTCTATGGGCGTAGATGTAGAACTCCTACATGTTGGACAGAGACAGAAAAAGAACGACTTACTGGGCCAGAACTTGTTCAAGAAACAACTGAAAAAGTTCGTTTAGTACGAGAACGCCTTAAGATTGCGCAGGATCATCAAAAGAGTTACGCCGACGATAATCGACGAGAGTTGCAGTTTCAAGAAGGAGACAAGGTATTTTTGAAGATATCCCCGACGAAAGATGTATTTCGATTCGGACGGAAAGGAAAGTTAAATCCTCGTTATATCGGTCCGTTTGAAATACTTGAGAAAGTAGGGCCTGTAGCATATCGATTAGCTTTACCATCGGAGTTAGCGCAGATTCACAATGTTTTTCACGTCTCCATGTTAAGAAGATATATTGCTGATTCTTCCCACATCCTAATCCAACCACCAATAAGCATCGATCGGGATTTAAGCTATGAAGAAGGGCCGGTACGCATATTGGATCGCCAAGAAAGGAGACTACGTAATAAAGTTATACCTCTTGTTAAGGTCTGGTGGGGAAATCACTCAGAGGGAGAAGCAACGTGGGAAAAAGAAGATGATATGAAGACTAAGTATCCCGAACTTTTCGAGTGAGGTACGTTTTCTTTTTCTTAACCCGACTTGTGTTAAGTTTGGAGGACCAAATTTCTTAAGGGGGAGAGAATGTAAAATTCAGTATTCAAATTATAAAAAAAAATAAAAATAATTAGCCGATACTCTTAAAATATAATTCCTGATAAAACCTTATAAATAAGAAGTTAATCGAAAAAGCTTAATAAAATTCGTTAAAATTCGATACACGTGAAAATAAAAAACTTATATTTAGAAACATGTTACTAAATTTCTAACGACACGAAAATTCCCAAATTGACATTAAAAATTTATATTAAATTTTGTGAATTTTTCTGAATATAAAATTTTACATTAAAAATTTTAAATTAATGCAAAAATAAATAAATAAATAAATAAAAACATCAAAAGTTGACATGCGTCGCCACGCGTCAAGAATAAAATTTGCCGTGAGGGATGAATCAGCTTCAACCATAGTATAAATAATTTACCGCAAAGGGTGACTATATATATATATATAAGCAAACAATCTAATATATATACATATATACATATAACTCTCACACAGTGAGAAAACCACAACCAAGCCCATCGCCACCACCGCGCAATGCCGCTCAGCTACACGACACCGATGCTGCCAGAGCCCACCACCACCGTCACCTGACACCGCCTCCGATGACTATACCGCTGCCGCTGCCAACTCCAGCCACCCTCTCTCTCGCTCTCGGTAATATATATATCTCTCCCGTTTCTCTCTTTTCTCCGTCACAGTCACCACTGGCCACCACAATCACCACTAGCGCCACCACACACCACCTCTAGGACCACCGGCGACCACCCTGGAACAATTTAAAGTGCAGCAACCATTCATAATAGTGACCACCATTAACGAGCTTTTATTTTCATAAACTATATACACATGGTCCCTACTGTATATGATATTATTTTCTGATCAACAACGTTCACTACCCTTTCGATGGCTTAACGCCGCTAGTGAACGGTTTTGATCGTTGAAATCTTATTCCAGTGAGCCTGAACCAGAATAAAACAGTAACCGTCATATTTATTTATTTATAATTATTCTTGTCATCTGTAAGAACACGGTTATCACCATACATGTTGTCACCAACGTCCATTACCCTATTGACAACTTAACGCCGCTAATAAACGGTTTCGATCGCTGATAAATTACTCCAACGAATTCAAAATGTAGAATTATTCTTTATAAGAAAAAAAGAAAAAAAAGAAGAGAAAGCAGTTGTCAAATTGTAGTTAGAATATGATTTTAGTGATAAAATAAAAATAATTAGTTTAAATAAGATAATATGATTTTATACAAAATTTAATATGAAAAGATGTATAATTTTAAATAAGAATAAGATAAGAGTTTATATTTATATATTTTTTATAATAATAAGAAAATATGATCGTTTATAAAATAAAGGATATGAAAATTTGTATTGTTATAAATAAAGTTGGAATAAAATTTTATTACAATATTATAATTTAGTAGTTATTCTTTGATAAATAGTATAATATAAAAAGATTCTCTTAAATAAATTAAATTATTAAATTATAAAGTTAAATATTTTATGTAAGAAAAATTATCTTAATATTTTATTTGAATTGAATATAAAAATAAAAGGGTAACAAAATCATAAGATTTAAAGAAAGATTGATAAAACAATAATTAAAGTTTATTTTCTTATGTAAATCAAATAGGACACGAGTAAGGCACAGGTTAACCTGCATATTTAAGGTAAGTCATCTGATATCTGAGTTAATTTATGTTTCCTATTAATATTTGGTATTAAATATTGGAATTGACGAAATTGTGGGAATATTTTTCGGAACGGCGTCCTAGTCGTTGGGGGACGTTAAGCGTACCAGCAATGTAATGTAATAAGGGTGGAGCCATGACCAGATGGCTAAGGAATGATCATGTTCAATATATGTTATTGTAGAGTCGCTCCCTACTAAATGCTGGTCGACTATTAGAACTCATTCCCAAATAGTGAAATTTTTAGTAATTCAGATATTTATGATTTCACACCAGCTTTGCTAACGAACGTTGCATCTTAATATTTCAGGTCACGCATAGTAGAATTGAAGTTGCTGAAAGTCACCATATTTTGCTTGTATATGCTTTGTAAAATTTACTATGAAAGGTTTTGTAAACAAACTATGTGTGTGTACATATGTAGCAGCTCTGGGAGTTGTTTGATAAATAAAAA
>JAUMHN010412981.1:0-14180 GCA_032360265.1 Heliamphora ciliata
TTGTATTGGAGAAGTTTGGAGCTAAATTGAAAGCTAATTAAGGAAGATACAGCGGCGCCCTTCCTTCCCTATTCCTTTTTATTTTTTTGCTGCTTTGCGCCTTCGGTTCTCCATAGAAGAATAATCTTCAGGTTGGTCTTGACTTCTCCTTGTCTAATTTCTGCTACACCAATGGGAGTATGATCTCTGCAATGGGCCTTGGTTTAATCTAAGAGATTTGAGGAAGAAAGCAATAGAGCGCCAGAAAACAATTTTCCCTGACCTGCAGCCTTGCCCTGTTCAGCGCAAAAAAATAAATAAATAAATAAGAGAAATCTTCTTCTTCAGTTTAGCGCTAAAATATTCTTCATCATTTCTGGATTTTCTGTTTCATTGGATCGTAATTTGGGAAGTTGGGCGAGTGTTTTAGAAGGTTGGGAATTAAAACAAAATCACCAAGGACTCCAAAACCCCTTCCCACCGCCTGTATCATCTTCTTCTCACCCGTCATTTTTGGGGCGGAAAATTCAAGCGATTAGATTCTTCTCTCTCAAAGATTTGTGGGATGTGGGAATGACACCAAATCGAAGGTTGAAAGGGCAGAATCAAGAGCTATCAATCAGGAGAATTAAATTTGAACCTCTAAGGAGCAAAATCTGAAGTGGCCGAAACATAGGGTTTTTAGGTGTTTGGCGAAATTCGACGCGTTGAGGCTCCATGAGGTAGGATTTAGACTATCTTAATTGCTTTATTTTGGTTTGTGTTGATTTTCATAAGCTATAATTAATGCTTAAGAGAAATCTACGAATGATTGAAAAACTTAGATTTGGTTATATGTTTATAACTTGTAACTTACTTAAACCATGAGTTGGTGGATAATTTAAACACAATGGGAGTCATAAACTATGAATTGAACTACTTGATTAATAGAATTTGAATATATAATTTGAGTCGATATTGGGAAGACTTAGAAAACTAGGGGACAATTTTAATAACTAAAATCACGGGATTTGAATTTTAAGCTAATGTTTGATTTGGATTACATGAAATGATTAAGGTTAAACTTAGTCACTTTGAGTTGAGGAATTAATGAATGTTATGAATTAAGATTGAATAACTTATCTAAGAGTATGAAATGAATAATTCGCAACCATGAGAGTTGTGCTCTTGGACGAACTTAGAGGTAATTTGGAAACTTTTGAAGCTTTGACATAGGATGTCGGGATTAAGTTAGTGTATCATCAGCCACACTAAAGTTAGTTGCGGAATATTGAGTTTGAATACATAAATCGATGAGAGAACCGATAATGAATCGGCATCGGGACTAAAATGGGATTTCAAATAGTTGTTAGAGTTCTTAAACTCGGAGATTTGTAAATTGTGAAATAAGTTGATGGTTGAATTGATAAATTTGGAAATGATGATATATAAAACCATGAGTAATGGATAAGATTTGAATTAACTCATTAAATCGAGTGTTGAAGGGTAAATCTAAGACTAATTGGCAAGAGTCAGGGATGTCTTAATTCTATTGAGGATGGACCAATTTCATCTTGTGTTTAATAAGTAGGGAAAAAGGAGCTATGAAATGGTGAATTAAATCTTGAAATTTAATTTAGAACTTATAATGCAAGTGAATGGAAAATCATAAGAGAAAATGAAACTATGTAAATTGCTTAATTGGGAGTAGCATGTTAAAATACATGGCTTAGTTGATTTGCTAAATCGGGTTAGTTTATTTAAAATTGGGTTAATATGAACTAAATATTTAAAATTATAACCAAACGAGAAGTTTAGAAAGTTTTTGAAGTAAAACTTAATTGATGTGCTTGAATTTATGGAATATATATACAAGACTTGTGATAGTGGATTGAAAATGAACAAGATAATGGATAATGAATAGTTTATATATGTTAAAATTTTGTAATCTAAAGGATGAATACTTGTTAAATGAAATTATGTGATGAAACTTGTTATATTTGATTAAGAGTTGGACTTTTGATCACTTTTTAACTTTAAAGATATAAAATGAATACATATTCATTGTGTTTATAATTGGTATGGAAGTTTATGGTTTCAAATTCAAAGAAAGGGGAAAATCAATGTTAAAATAGTTTGAGTTAACATAAATGAATGATGATGTACATTGAGAGGAAATCATGGAAGTTTACTTGAAACTATAATGTTGAATTGAAAATTGGACTCTATAATAGTTAAAGAATGTGTTGAGAACGCGTGGTTATAATAAAAACTTGATTGATATTAAAAGCGGTGTGCTTATGTAATGATTGGCTTATTGATGATGAAATGGATCCTATTGCATAATAATGATTGGGGAGGTGGACTCCCGGTTGTTAATGAACATTGATTTGGTTAATCAAATATTGAACCGAGGAGTATTGATATGGATGTGATAAGTTGGGCTTGACTAGCTCTGCGTTGAAAAATTAAAAACTTGCGCAAGCTGGATACCGTGTTCCCATGGGTTAGCCCCCGTAAAACGGATTTGGGTACCGTGTTCCCTCGACTGAGGTCTGTAAAACGGGTATTGTCGTGGTGAGTTATAGAGTTATCTATTACCCAATAGCTTCACGTAGCCTATTGAGAAAATAGGGAGGGGTTTCTGCAAGCTGCACCCGACGTTGATATCTGATTGTAGTGGTGAGTTATAGAGCTATCTATTACCCATTGGCTTCGCGTAGCCTATTGGGAAAATATTGAGAGGTTTCTATAAACTGCACCCTACGTCGATTCAATATGAGATTAATGACATGAAACAGAAATGTGAATAACAGATGAATGAATTGGAAAGAGAAATAACGAAAGACGAATGTGATTAATGAGAAAGAAAGGAAAAGAATAGAAATAAAAATTTAATAGATAAATTAAGACGCTGAAGCAAGTTTAATGATACTATAACGTGCAAATAATTAACAGACAAACTAAGTGGATGAGTTAAGTAAATATGAAGCCGAGAAGTCTAAATGAATTTATATTGTTTTTAAAGTTTATATATACTGGAAGTGTATGTGAATTAAGAAATAAATAAAATGAATAAATGAAAGTGATTACATAATAACTTGCTCATTCACACCTCACAAGTCATGCATTGCACTTATTTTAGTTTTTATCTTACGAGTTTTGACTCACGTTGGTTGCATCAAACATTTTACCGGTTCAAAGAGGAAGAGAAATGACATGAAGTTTAGTGAAGAATTAAAGTAAATGAAGAATGAAAGATGTTTGTAGTTTGTAATTTTAAATAATGTATTTAATATTATGAAATTTGTAATATTATTAAAAATTCATGGATGATTGTAAAGAAACATGCATTTGTAATTCTTTATTTATATATGTTTCTTGTAGTAGATCATTAGATTTATGTTTTAAAGTGTAAAAGTCAATAAGTTTTTCTTAAGATATATTATGTATATTGAGGATTGGTTTGAGTTGATGAAACCACAGTGTGGGAGAATTAGTAGTAATGTAATTGTTATATGGTGGTTGTGAGTTGAAATCAGGTGGTGCTTGAGTGTAAATTGTTATTTGAGTTTAACAGGTTTACAAAAAAAATTGGAATAGTCCGAAAAACAGAGAGAACTGCCAAAATTTTTAAGAATTTTACTTAGAATAATTTTGAAGTTTAGGAAAGGCACTTCTTTTGAACAAATCGCATTCAAGTGGTTTTTTTTTTAAGATGTTCAAACCATAAATAGGGTTTTATAGAAAGAGTCTTCTCGATTAGTCTATAAAGTTGAGTTATCGAGTGAAGTTCACGTGCCTCGGGGTCGGGGGTGTGACAATTTATGCATTAAAAACAACAGAGAAAAAGTCAAAAATAGCAAAAAAAAATTACGACAAAAAAACCCACCATTGGCGGCTTTGTCGGCAGTGGTTCGGGGCTTGTGAGACCCTGATCTGTTTTCTTTTTACTGCTTTTGATATATGATTGGGCCTAGATATGCATGTGGGGTAGATTCCCGGGGTCTCAGCCATTGTGGCGCGATTCTCAAAAATTTTTTTAAAAAAAGATATTTTTGAGACCTATAAATATCAAGAGTTAAATATTTTTAAAAGATATTTTTCAAAACCTAACTCTTAAGTTTTTCGTTTTCTCTCTGCCTTCTCCCTAAGTTCTCGGGGGCCTGAGGCTCGATTTTCAACGATCCAACAGCGGATCCTTACTTTCGGCGTCGTGGGCTACGCAACCATCCGGTCAGATTTTGATTCCGACGAGGCTTGATTTTGCACGTGGTTTGAGGCATCGAGTTTTGAACTCACCGAGGTAGGATTCTAGACCTGTATGTGTTATAAGAGTGCTATGGGTATAGGGTATCCTTTTACCGGTCAAATTGTTGTAGATCTGATTTTCTGTAAAGTTGGATTTTTAGGTTAAAAATCGGGTTTTTGTCAATTTCGATGGATGAAATCGGGTGCCGGGAGTTTCTTTTGAGGTCTTGGTGTTAGGCTTAGGCGTGTAGATGTTCACGGGTGTTGATTTGGAGTTTAGAGACTTCGATTCGAGGTTTGGAGGGCTGAACACGTAGCTTGAAAACGGTTTTCGCCGCTGTTTAGTCGACTGAACCATGAGGTTCGGTCGACTGAAGCGTGGTTTTTGGTTTTGGTCGACTAGACCGAGGGGTTTGGTCGAATGAATCGTGTTCCAGGCCATTTTTGGTTTTCCAGTGTGGTCTTCGGTCGACTAGGGGCTTGGTTCGGTCGACTGAAGTGCTAGGGTGTGTTTTGATGGTTCTGTGGTTAGGTTTTGGTTTCCGATTGGCGTCCTATGGTATTCAATTGATTGATTTATGGGAATTGATTGATTCAAATACCTGTGGATTTCTTTTGGGGTTTGGTTAATGGCGTTGTGGTTTGGGGGTCGTGTAGTGGCCCTGGGTGTTTATGTGATGCCGTCCTCGGGTGTGACGTGCATGGTGGGTTTAGGGTTTGTGGTACGGTTGTGTGAATGCCGATTATGTGCGCGACGTGTGGGTTCGTGGTTTGGTTAAAGGTGGGGTTCTGGTGAGAATCGGTCTGAGGGAGGTTTCAGGTGTTGGCCTTCAAGTTAGGTGCTGATTGTCCCGGTATGTGTGGACGGGTCCCGGTATGTGGACGGGTTGTTCGGGTAAACGGATGATGGGTGTGTGGCAAGTGATGTCTTTTCAGGTTATGTGGCGTCTTTACGTGGAACGTTATGTTTATGTGCTTTGTGCTTACAGAACTGTTGATAGTTTTATTTGGTACATAATAGTCGGATAAATGGCCTTCCGTGGTCTTGAAGCGGTTAGGGCTTCAGTTTGTAAATGCATGTGATGTGCTTGGTGTTATCCCGCAATTGCAGTATTATCCTGTTGTATATATTCGGTGTTACCCCGTTAATTTCAGTTTTATCCTGTAATATGCAGTCTTATCCCGTGGTATGCGGTCTTATCCCGCAGTATACGGTCTTATCCCGTGATTTACGATTTTATCCCGTGGAATAATCCGTGGTCAGCGGTTCCATCTCGTGGCTTACGGTAAAGCATGCGATTTTATTCCGTGGTTTGGTTGCAATTTTACCCCGTGGTTGGTCTACGGCTTTATCCCATAGTATACGGTTTTATCCTAGGAATGTATGTTTACGTACGGGTCTTTATCTCAGTGTTAGGACTGTGGTTGCGACGTGTGAGGGCCGGTTGCATGTGTCATGGATTGCATGTATTGCATTATGGGACGGATAGACCAGTTTTTAAATTATTTTTAAGAGTTGTGTGAATCGTGATCTAAAAACTATTTTTCAACTGTTTTCAAGGCTCCTGTGAGTGAGTTAAAAACATGGTTTGTATCCTCACTTTCCCGTTTGTATGTGAAAACTGTTTTCAAGGCTTGAAAGAAGTCTAAACATGCACTTCGGTTTCCTAGCATATTTTGTTTATATTGCATGCCTGTCTAGTTTCTGCTGAGCCTTGGCTTTCGGTGTAGGATTTTGTTTTTCTTCAGGTACTGGTCACGCTGGTTGATCTGGAGGTGCTAAAGGAGGTGGAAGTGTGTAGTCTTCCTTTTTGCTAGTTTTGTTACATATATGTTGTAACATGCTTTCTCAGCGTTGGAGCCTTGTAATGCATGTCATTTGGCGTTTATATACAATGCATGTATGATTTATTTTGAGAGTGTATTCTCGGGTTGGGTGTATATTTGGTTATTTATGAGTGTTTCATGTGACCCAGAGTTTAGGGCGTGACAACTTGGTATCAGAGCTCTGGGTTCGAATACCCAAGAGCCGTGGGAAGAGGTTGCATCGCCGTGTGAGGTTGATTGCGTGTGCTTGACTGCATGCGTTAGATGTTTTGATAACATGAACGTGATAGCATGCAGGTCATATGTGAATGACGTGTATATGTGAGTATGGGGGTTGAATCTTAGGAGTGATAGTCTTGCCTTTGGGCGTTTGGATTAACAAACTTGGGAGTCAAGTTAGAAACGCGTTTAGCTGATGTGATTTTTAGCAGAAAATCTGAGTAGGTTATCCAGATTGACGCGTCATTCTTGTTGGTTCTCCTCGGTATATGGGGTTGTTTAGCATGAACCTATGTGCTTATGTGTTAGCATGCTTATGTGGTTTATGCTAAAATGCTGCATCTTATGTTATGTCTCTTTCATATAGATACGATGTCTGCGAGGAGAGGGCAAGGCCGTGGTCGAGGCCGTGGCCATGGTGTTGGCCAAGGGGATATTTCTATCCCTAATGCTAGGGATGCAAATGCTCCCCTGGGACCAATGGACGCGACGGAGTTGTTGCGTGTGCTTGTGGGCTCTATCCAGCAGTTGGCTAGAGGTGAGATCGTTAGGGAGAGATAGGGAGTGCCTGAGGCGAGGGCTACAGTAGCAATGCAGGAGTTCAGGCGCATGGATCCGCCTACCTTTACTGAATATCCTGATCCTATTGTGGCGATAGAGTGGTTGGAGTTGGAGACTCGAATCTTGGACACATTACAGATTGAGGAGGACGAGTTGTGGGTTTCTTTTGCTATCTTCCAGCTGAGGGGTGCTACTCACGCGTGGTGAAAATATGCTAAGACCATTGCGGGAGTCACATGGACAACCTTTATAAGAGTGTTTCTAGAGAAATACTTCCCGACTTCGAAGAAGGACTTATATAGGGAGGAGTTCTACACTTTTATCCAAGGGGCCATGGATGTCATGCAGTATGAGGCTAGGTTTACGTGCTTGTCCCGGTTTGCACCAGAGTTGGTGAGCACAGACGAGCTGCGATTGATGAGGTTTGAGCGGGGCTTGTGGCCGACGATCAGGGAGTGGGTGGTCGCAATGGGACTTCGTGTATTCACAGAGTTGGTGGAGGTAGCAGCGATGGTTGAGAACACTATGAGTGAGATTTGAGCTTCCAAGGAGGCCAGAATACCTTAGGGTGGGATAGAGGCGCAGACAAGTGGGTATTCCAGCAAGAGGCAGAGGTCCTCTAGTCCTAGCTTTCATCCATCTGGACCACAGTAGTTCTCTACACCAGCACTTTCAGTGGCTTCGTTGGGGAGGCCAAAGCAGAGGGAGGTAAGATGTTATCGGTGTTGATAGCCGGGGCATCATGTGCCATATTGCTCGCAGCCGAGGTAGTACCGAGACCCACAGTTGAGGCAGGCTCAGAGTTCCATTCCAGATCAATCGAAGGGGATGGAGCTACTAATTTGTTATAGATGTGCTCAGACGGGACATATTCGCAGGACTTGTCCCTAGAGGGAGAGCGCACTGAGTACAGTGGGCACACTAGAGGGTTCATATGTTCAGGAGTGACAGCAGTATCCTGCGGTTCAAACTTCCCGGATGGCAGGTGGGAGTACATCAGTTCAGCCGGTACGATAGTCGACAGCGCCGAGTTATGGTGGACAGGGCAGAGCAACATTACCTGGAGCGTATGCCCTTATAGCTCTTAGTTCTTCTAAGGCGCCAGTTGTGCCAGATGATGCAGACATACCTTCAGCGAGCAGAGGTTCTTTCTAGATATGCAGGCCTTGGGCCAGTTTCCTTGTTGCATCCGTTTGGGAGTTGGTGATGGATTCTGTGGGTGGTATGCATTGTTGGGGCAGTGGTTGATGAGGATGTGAGGTTGGGGCGTGACATGGGGTGAGTTGTAGATCCCGTGTCTTTGAGATAGTTGGCCGTTGCTTAGGATGCCTGATCTTATTTGACTATATTCTAGAAATGGTTTGGCTAACCATCTCGTATGCCTGTGTCAATTGTGATCGACATGGTTGTTTCTTTTGACCTTGAGCTGACCTGTTTCTTTCTCACAACTCTACCCCCTTAAAGGAATACGAGATGGTTAGCCAAGGACAGGTTGACCTTGGCTAACCATCTCGTATATCCTAGAAATGGTTTGGCTAACAATCTCGTATGCTTGTGTCGATTGTGATCGACGTGGTTATTTCTTTTGACCTTGGCTAACCATCTCGTATGCTTGTGCCTGTGTCGATTGTGAGACCCTGACTTGTTTTTTTTTTCGACATTTTTCGACGCGCGTTTAGCGCTTTTTCTTTAACATGTTTAAATATGTTTTGATGCATGAACGAGATTAGATATGTATGCGGGGTAGGTTCCCAGGACAGTGTGACGTTACGGTGCGAATTTAAAAAAAAAAGATATTTTGAAGGCTTATAAATATCTGGAGTTAGATATTTTCAAAAGATATTTTTAAAATTTTTCCACTAAGTTTTCTCTTTTTTCTCTCTAACTTTTCGAGGGCTCGGGGCTCAGTTTTCAACGATCCAACAGCAAGTCTTTGCTTTTGGCATTGTGATTTATGTATTTATCCGAATGAAATTTCATTCTGGCAAAACTCAATTTTGCACGTGGTTTAAGGCATCGAGTTTTTAACTCACCGAGGTAGGATCCTAGACTCTCATGTCGTACAAGGGTGCTACGTGTAATCGTGTGTATTTTTAACGGTTAGATTGTTGTAGATCTGATTTTGTATCAAGTTGGGTTTTTGGGTTAAAAACCTCTTTTTCGTCGATTTCGGTGGATGGAATCGGGTGTCGGGTGTTTCTTTTGTGATTTTGGTGTTAGGCTTGGGCGTGTGGATGTCCGAGAGTGTTGGATCGGTGTTTGGAGGCGTTGATTCGGGGTTTGGAGGTTGAAACCCGTAGCTCAAAACCTGTTTTCGCTTAAGTTTAGTCGACTAGATCTTGGTTCTTGGGTTCGGTCGACTGGACCGTGAGGGTTAGTCGACTGGACAGTACGTTTTGGGCGTTTTTGGCTTTTCCAGTGTGTTCTTCGGTTGACTGGAGGTTGGGGCCCAGTCGACTAAACCTGGGCAGTTTCGTGTGGGTGTTTTGTGGTTGGGTTTTTGTTTCCAATTAGTGTTCAATGTTATTCAGTTGATTGATTATGGGATTAATCGATTGAAATACCGTTGGATCCTTTTTGGGGTTCGGTTGGTTGTGTTGTGGTTTCGGGGGTCGTGTCGTGGCCTCGAGTGTTTTTGTGGTGTCGTCCTTGGGTGTGACATGCATGGTTAGTTTTGGGTGTTGTGGCACGGTTGTGTGCGTGCTGGTTACGTGCGGGATGTGTGGGTCCATGGTTCGTTTTAAAGGTGGGTTTGGTGAAAACCATTTTGTGGGTGATTTAGGTGTTGGCCTCCGGGTTAGATGTTGGTTGTCCCAGTGTGTGGACGGGTCCCGGTATGTGGACTGGTCGTTCGGGTGATGTTTTGACGGGTGGCGTCGTGATGTATTCTTATACCTGGTTATGTGCATTTATAACTGTTTATTTATGTACGAATTACGTAAATGAATTACATGAGTTTGGAATCGTTACGTGTACCGTGGTTGCATGCTTTAAAACTCAGAAGTTTTATAGGCATGGTTATGTGGGATATGAGGAACGAATGCATGTGATGCATGTTGCATGGGTTGCAGGTGTAGTGTGAGTCGCATGTGTAGTATGTGACGTGATTTGTGTAACGTAGTGATAGTACGTGACTTCATGCATTTAAACCCTGGTTTAGTTTGCATGTGTTGATTCGGTGTTATCCCGTAATGTTCAGTATTATTCTGTAGTGTTCAGTTTTATCCTGTAATATGCGATTTTATCCTGTGGTATGCGGTCTTATCCCATGGTATGCGGTTTTATCCCGTGGTATAATATGTGGTGGAGGTTTCATCCCGTGGCTTACGGTAAAGTATGCAGTTTTACCCCTTGGTCTATGGTTTTACCCCGTAGTATACAGTTTTATCCCGGGAATGTGTGTTTGTATACAGATCTTTATCTCAGTGTTAGGACTGTGGTTGCGGCTTGTTAGCGCCGATTATACGCATCTGTATTGCATTCTATTGGAGTTGAGGTCTCTCGGTTTGAGAGGTTACATGAATTGCATGAATTGCATAATGGGACGAATAAAACCAATTTCAAATTGTTTTTAAGAGTCGCGTGAATCGCGATCTAAAAACCCTTTTCTAACTGTTTTTAGGGCTCTTGTGAGTGAGTTAAAAGATTGTTATTATCCTCGCTTTCCTGTTTGCATGTGAAAACGTGTTTTTATTGCTTGAAAGAGAGTCTAAAACGGCACCTCATTTTCCTAACATATTTAGCTTATACTGCATGTGTTGTCTAGTATCTGCTAAGCTTTAGCTCATGGTGTGAGATTTAATTTTTTTCAGGTACCGATCACGCAGGTTGATCCGGGATTGGCTGGAGAGGCAGAAGAGTTGTAGTATTCTTTTTTGTGCTTTTTGTTTCATATATGTATACATATTTTTTCAGTGTTAGAACAGTGTAATGTCAGTCTTTTTGGTAGTTATATACAATGCATGTATGCTTATCTTGAGAGTGTATTCCCGAGTCGGGTATTATGTTTGGTGTTTGTGGTATGACAATTCAGTTCAGGTGACCCGAATTTTGGGGCGTGACAATTCAGGTCACTAAACAACACTCAAGCTGTCCCTTAAACCGTTGAGTACAAGAGCCATCACGAACGCAATGTTGAGTCTTTTCCCTGACGACCAGAGTCACTTCCGTAGATGGCGTGTCCCTTTAACTTTTAACTTGGTTCGAAAATAGAATCTCTTAAGTTACACTATATAAATGTATACAAAAAGCTCTATGTAACACAAGAATGAGTCAAAAATAATTCTATGCCATGACGTTTGCATCACAAATTTATATCTATATACTGAAAATTATTTTTAAATTTTTTTTTTCAAAAATCATTTAGGGACATAAGTGATTTAAAAAAAACTTAGCATGCTAAACCACTCACATGATTTTCAATGATTTAGTCCTTACTATTTATTATTTATTATTTTATTTATATTAATATTTAATTTTTATTTATTATATAATAATTAGTCCAATCAAGACCGTTAATTTTTCCAAACTCTATTCATATAATACTATATTGAAATATTGTAATTGAGTTAATTCTCACCGTTTATTATTTAAACTTTTTTTTACCACTTATTTTATATTAACATTTTAAAATAAAATAATTCCACGATCAAGTCCTATAATCAAATCATACGGTTTAAAAATATAAAATAAATTATTTGATTTCCTAATCTCATCAATTCCCTTGTTCCAAACTCATCCCATTAATTAATTTTATTCGTGCTATCTATTATTCTTATTCGGACTAAATTTATATTTAATATATAATATTTATCCAAGTCAAATCAATTAGTTATTCAAATCTTGGTTCAATTAATAACATACTAAATTATTATAAAAGCCAAATTTTACTGTCAATTTATTAAATAATATATTATATGTTATTAATTTTTCTATTCTCTGTCATCTTCCAAATATTTATTTATTTATTTAACACTTAACATTTAATGATATCAAGACCATTTATTATTTCAATATAGATCCGACCAATAAAATATTAAAATTTTATGATAATCGAGTCAAATTGAATTATTCATCTTATCAATTAACTATTTAAACTTATTTTTTAAAAATTTATATCAACATTTTCAGATAATAATTTTATTAAAATAATCTCAAAATTGAAGTGTATGCATTAAAAAACATAAAATTAAACTATTTTTAATATCAAAATATATATTACGCAATCGGTTCAAGTCGTGACTGGGTGTATCAAAATAATATAAATCTTTTCTTACCAGATGAAATATAACATTTGGCAACCATTAGACATCAAACTTTTGTTTTGTATTTTATCCCAAACTCCAGTTTTGTACTTAGCTTTGGTATGTTATTTTGGAAAATTTTGGGTATGGTCCTTTTTTTGATAGACAACTTAGTTTTAGTCCCATCCAAATGCTTTTAGTAGGATTAATCATGTTCTAATATTATTTCCCTAAATTACCTCCCTCTAGGCGATAAGTGGTTATTCGAAATTAAACATTTTGTTTTCCAAATCATCCCAACCATCGCGCAACTAACCGAGCATCGTGCGACTAATATACAGAACCTAATCCCTAATTTCTGGCTTTGTGAATAACTTCTCCAATCTGCCATAGTCTTTAGGAAAACCAAAATTGATTTTGCAATTGCGTGATTCACGGATTCAAGTTGACGAAGAAGAGGAAGACCACAACCACCCATTGACGGCGAGTACATCCTCGTACCGAAGAAGTCGACGACCAAAACTATGTTTGAAAGCAACCACATCCATTGTACATCATTTCCATTTTACACCAAGTTATTCAATTCGATTCGGGTTGTCATAACAGGTTATTCCTTGGTTTCTATGTGAAATGCATTGCAAATTTCAAGTGAACAGTGTTTGCACTATGGTTCACTATCAATTTCGAGACTAAGGCGCAAATGATACATGTATAAGTTCTTCAATGCAGTGCAATATGCAAAGACATCCTAAAAAATGATACATGTATAGTTATGATATGCAGTATTTGTTACCGAGACATAATAACAACTGATATATGTATTAGTTATACTATGCAATGCAATTTATCGAGACATGATAACAATTGATACATGTATCAGTTCTGTACAGTTCTCCAATAAAATACAATATGCCGAGACATGATAACAACTGATATATGTATTAGTTTTGCAATGTAGGGCCATATGCCGAGATATGATAACAACTAATACATATATCAATAGGCTGCAAAACTCTTCAAGATCTCAAAAATAACCAACAATGATTATTCGTGTTTGATACAAAATTGTTTGCCAAATGAAAAAATCTTCAAGCTCACAAAAAAAAACCCACAATGGAGATCAAAAAATTAGCTGCAAAACTCTTCAAATTGGCTAAATTAAAGAAACTGTATATTCGTCCATTTTTCAAAATGGATGAAAATCTCTTCAAGATTACAGAAAAATCAAATCTTCGTCGAATATTGCATTTTCATAAAATTCAGTAACCACACCCATATAAATAATTACAAATCAAATTTAAATTCGATTCTATATGTTTATGGAATTTACAATCATGGATTCCTTAGAAATGCTTCATTAATTTCCGCTTCATTAAATGTTGAAACTGTCGCACCATTAAGGGTATTTTCGAGATACAATATTGTTAAATTCAAAAGTAGAATTAAACACTAAACATAATTTATGCCATGACGAAAACTCTTAAAGCATCTAAATTTAGGACTAAAACTCAAATAATCTTTTTATTTTTATGTCTTTTATTATATATTTATTTAGTATTTAATAATTAATAACATTAAAATTATTAATTGTCCTCATATAGGTTGAAGCGATAACATATTAAAATATTAAAATAATCATGTTAAGTTCTATTATTGTTCTTGTCGAATAATATACACTTTTTGTTATTTATCATTAACTTTTAAAATATTTATTATTTTTATTCAATATTTATTAGTTAGTAATATCAAGACCATTAATTATTTTAATCTAAATTCGAACGATAGTATATTAAAATATTACCATAATCAAGTCAAAGTACACGGTTGATCTTATACATTAATTACTTATATTTTTGTTACTTAATTTATATCAATATCTTATGTTCAAAACTTTAACAAAATAACCTCAAAATAAATTCTACATGTCGAAAAGTATAAGGATATATTCTTCATATGATTAAAAACTTACCTGTTTAAATCGAATAAACTAATATACACCATAGCACCGTAAAAGTACTTCACCATATTGTTGCCATCATAAGTGCTTCTATGTTTCTTGTTTCTTCACGATTTCACATTTGAACTTCCAGTTCTTTTTTGCTTCTTCTTCTTCTTCTTCTT
>JAUMHN010412992.1:0-14179 GCA_032360265.1 Heliamphora ciliata
AGATTCTCATAAAATGAAAAACTAATTTTATTAAAAATTAAATTAAATACTAAAAATATGATTTTCAGTATACCAACTCTAACCTAAAGTTCCATCACGACAATGACAATAAGTCCCTGATGCAGCAATGACAACAAGTCCCATCACGGCGAGGACAATAAGTCCCTGAGGCGGTAATGACAACAAGTCCCATCACGGTGATGACAATAAGTCCCTGAGGTAGTAATGACAACTAGTGCCATCACGGCAATAATGATAATAAGTCTATACAAGTAATAGAAATAAGTCCTAAAGTGGAACTCCTATTTTTATTTCTAGATACAAGTCGGGCTAGGCATCTGCATCACGCACTGGCAAAATTGTTCTTATATATGCTTACCATGTTGAAAAAGTTAAATTGTTTGTCTCTTTGGCCTTAAATTGTATTAGGTATTATACGATATGTATTGTAGAATATTTTGTTGTGAGTTTGTTATACGGTTTAGGAAATTTACTTCTAGGCTTTAGCTCATGGCATTCGTGCCACAGTTGAGTGTGATGAGTTCTTTGAGAAAGTCGTCCCCGAAGAAGAAGACAGAATTCAAGAATAAAGTGAGTGGCAGGAGCCAGCGGACCCCGACAATGCTAGCCGAAGAATTGAGTTTTTACCTTTTTTTCTTTTTGTTCAGTTTCCATGAGCGTATTGTAAATTTTTATTCAATTCGTTAGAGAAACTGTAATCGTTATGTACTTTTAAACAGTTTCAAACACTTAATGATGTACTATTTATGATATTTAAATATGAATAAATGGCTAGAATATTGCTCTTACCTATATATATGTATGTCCCGATGTGCCCGGAGGATGGGGCGTCACAGTTTTATTTCATAAAACCCAAGTTTTCCATCCTTACAACCAAGCATTTTAACTATGCAAATAACGTTTCACAGTTAAAGATAAACATTAACAAAATTTTATTTTTTCACTCGGATCATACAATCGAGGAAAGAGAAATAAATTCTATGTACCGACTCTGTCACAAAGGGACAGATGTAACAACTATAGACTCTTGCCCATTACCTATCCCTAAATCATTTAAGACCTGTTAGGTAATGAAAAGTTTTATACGGAGCAACCACAACGTAACTGCTTAATTTACGAGGCTGAAACCCAAGGGTAAAAAGACCCACCACTTAATTTACGAAAATTAACCCAAAGGTACAAAGCACCTTGTGATATCCTGGTATCCCACATCGAAAAGGGTGAGAGAGTTCCTGGGCTATTAAAAAAAAACCTTGGACCCTTACATTCAACGAGGCCTTTTCCCAAGTAGTAGAGACTTTAACAGAACAATGCAGTTAAGCGTGCTTGGGCAGAAGCAATGTAAGGATGGGTGACCCCTCTGGGAAGAACAAAATCGTGAGAACTTTGCCCAAAGCGGACAATATCGTTGCCATGTGAAGGGTCAAGGTGTTATAGATGGTATCAGAACCGACTCTCCTCACCTCCGAGTGTGGGCCCCTGCCGTCTCTCGTGACATGTGGGTAGGCTACTGAGTGGGCAGGTCAATAACGACTGGCAGGCTACCGAAGCTGGCAGGCTACTGCACGGGGACGTGCAGCCCTAAGGGGGGTGGATTATTATATTCTGGTATCCCACATTAGAAAGGGAGAGAGTGTTCCTGGCCTATAAAGGAAAAGCCTTGGACCCTTACATTTAACGAGGCCTTTTCCCATGTGGTAGAGACTCTAGCAGAACTCTGCAGTTAAGCGTGATTGGGCCGAAGCAATGTAAGGATGGGTGACCCCCTAGGGAAGAACAAAACCGTGAGGACTTTGCCCAAAGCGGACAGTATCGTTGCCATGTGAACCGTCGGGGTGTTACACACCTACTCTGTGCACGTTTTCAGACTTCCACCGAGGGTAACTCGTGCCAAATACCTGTTATCCCGGCACATCTACAAAATCATTCAAAAACTAACCTGTAGCTCGATTACGAAACGAAAACATTTGCACAAATTATACATTGAACATGTACAAAGATTTATCCATCAACATGGCGATCAAACAACCTTAAAAACATATGTTCCACCATTTCATCGAAACGTTTAAAAGTTGAGAATCAACCCCAAGAGTTAGCTCCAAACCTCCAAAACACATTTTTTTTCAAAATTTTCACAAACCCTCCGGTTTCAAAATCACCCTTTTGAAAATCATAACCATCCACAAGTTCAATATCATGCAATAAACCAAGAAAAAGCATAGCAACATGCTTTTTCATCCAAATAACGAGGTTTAAACATAAAACATGATATTTAAAGCATTTTCAACCGGTGAAAGGTATATAATTGCTCATAGCACCCTTTACGACAACATAGTCTAGGATCCTACCTCGGTGAGTCAAAAACTCGATGTCTCGATCCATGTGTGAACACGAACTTCGTCAAAACGAGATTCTGTCCGGATGAAAGCGGAGCCCACAGCGTGGGTAGTAAGGATCCACTAACAGATAGTGAAAAACTAAGCCCCAGGTCCTCAAAAGTCTAGCGAGAAGGTGGATGTAAAGAAACTTAACCTTGAAGAAGAGTTTTTTTTTATTTTTTTTTCAAAATATCTAACTCTAGTTAGATATTTATAGCCTCAGCCTCGCCCAGGGGATCATTCGACTTAACCCACCAGCTCAGTCAACTAGAAAGCTTCTGAAAAAGCCAAAAAGTCACCACCGACATAGGTCAGTCAACTGAAAAGCTACTGGCGGGCATCAGTCGACTGGAAACATCCCATAAGTCAATTGAAAAGCTTCTACTAAGCTTCAAAACATTCCAGTAGCCTGGTTAGTCGACCAATTCACCCACATCAATCGACTGGACCCTTGTGCCAACAGAAAAACACTTAAACGAAACTCAAGAAAACATAAAACAAATACGTACATGCGATTCTACGACGTTTAAATCATAAATCATTCATTGATGGTGTATATGTTATGAGACCCTGACCCGTTTTCTTTTTCAATATTTTTTGACGCGCGTTTTGTGTTTATGTGATAGCATAGTTTTATATGCTTTTGATGCATGATCGGGGTTGGATATGCATACGAGGCAGGTTCCCGGAGCCGTGGGGCGTTGTGGTGTGAATTTCAAAAAATTTCAAAAAAAGATATTTTGGAGGCCTATAAATATCTGGAGTTAGATATTTTCAAAAGATATTTTCAAAACTTCTCCAGTAAGTTTCCTTCTTTTTCTCTCTGTCTTCTCTCTAAGTTCTCAGGGGCCCGGGGCTCGATTTTCAATGATCCAACAGCGGATCCTTGCTTTTGACACGGTGGGCTACGCGTTCATCTGGATGAAATTCTATTCCAGCGAAGCTCAATTTTACACGTGGATCGAGACGCCAAGTTTTTCACTCACTAAGGTAGGATTCTAGACCCTACAGCTGTATAAGGGTGCTACGTGTAATCGTGTGTGTTTTTAACGAATAGGTTGTTGTAGATTTGATTTTGTATCAAGTTGGGTTTTTGGGTTTAAAAATCGTGTTTCGGCCATTTTGATGGATGAAATCTAGTGTCGGGAATTTCTTTTGAGGTCTTAGTGTTAGGCCTGGGCATGTGTATGCCCGAGGGTGTCGGATGGGAGTTTGGAGACTTCGATTCAGGGTTTAGAGGTTGAAACCCATAGCTTAAAATGGTTTTTAGGCTTAATCAGTCGACTGGACTCATAGGTTCAATCAACTGGATCATAGTTCTTGGGGTTTAGTCGACTAGACCTTGAGGGTCAGTCGACTGAACCGTGTGTTTTGTGGGTGCTGGGCATTTCCACTGTGTTTTTTAGTCGACTGAGGGTTGGGTCCAGTCGACTGAAGTTCTGGGCTATTGGTTTTGTGGTTGGGTTTCGGGGTTCGGTTGATCATGATATGGTTCAGGGGTCGTGTAGTGGCCTCGGGTGTTTGTTTTGATGCCATCCTTGGGTGACGTGCATGGTTAGACGTGGGTGTTGGTGCACGGTTAGGTGCGTGGTGTTTATTCACCGTCGGGTTTGTGTTGGGCACGTATGGTCGTCGTGGGTTGTGATGGCCGTATTGGTCATGTTCGGGCCCGTGGTGCTTTTTGGGAAAGGGTGTTGGTTTGCGAGAATCGGGGTATTATAGTTTTGGTGTTGGCCTTCGGGCTAGGCTTAGTTTTGTGGTTGGTTATCCCGGTATGGGGACGGGTCGTTCGGGTCAACGGATGACGGGTGCGTGGCATGTGATGTTGTGTCGGGTTATATGGCGGGTGGTGTCATAATGTAAAGTTATATATGGTTATCTGCATTTATAACTATTTATTTATGTACGGTTTACGTAAGGGAATTACGTTGTTTATGCTTTAAAACTTATAGTTTTATAGGCATGTATATGTGGGCTTTGAGGAGCGGATGCAGGTGGTGCATGTTGCACGAGTTGCGTGCGTTGCATATGTTACATAGGGTGCATGCACGGGTAGCATGTGGTGAGTTGCATTGGTTGTATGCGTTATATGGGATTGAGATCCTTCGGTGAAAGCCCGAAAACATGCTAGATGGGATTTAGTTCCTTCGGTGAAAGCCCGAAAACATGCTAGATGGGATTTAGTTCCTTCGGTGAAAGCCCGAGAAATGCTAGATGGGATTGAGATCCTTCGGTGAAAGCCCCAGAAATGTTAGATGGGGCAGTGGTCCTTCGGCGAAAGCCCGAGAAGATCCTTCTGTTGTGTGTGGCGTGGGTGCTTAAGACCCTCGGGTTGTGAGCCCGTAAACTAAGTCGGTTGCCTTTGTGAATGGTGTTGTGTAGGTTCTTTGGACCTTCGAGTTGATCCCTTAAATTAAGCCGGTTGCCTCTGTTAATGGCGTTGTTGTCGTAACTCCGTATAGAACTTGCCATTATCGAGTAGGCCTTAAGTGGTGACTAGGGAAATGGGCAGGAGTCTATAGTTGTTATCTTTATCTGTGTTTTTACTGCTTTTCCTTAACTGTGGCATGATATCTGTTAGAATGATATGCATAGTTTCAAGGATGGAGACGAGGTCTTGGAGAGATATGTATTGGGTGTGTTGCTCATAGTGCGTGGATTGCATGAGTAGTTTGTCGGGCCTTGTGAGCCGATTTAGATATGTATTCATGTGTTGTATATATATCTGTTATCTTTGGGGCTTGTGCGAGCCGTGTTTTCAAACTGTTTTAAGGCTTGAAAGAGAGTCTAAAACTACACCGCATTTTCCTAGTATGTTTAGCTTATATTGCATGTTCTGTCTAGTTTCTGCTGAGTTTTGGCTCACGGTGTGGGATTTGAAATGTTTTTTAAGTACCGGTCACGTAGGTTGATTCGGGGTTGCTGGAGGGGTGGGAGAGCTGTAGTCTTCCTTTTTGCTAGTTTTGAACATGTATGCTATAACAAGTTTTTTGGCGTTGGTGCCGTGTAATGTAAGCTGTTTGGCGATTATATACAATGCATGTATGGTTTATTTTGAGAGTGTATTATCGGGTTGGGTGCTATCTTGGTTGTTTATGGGTGTTTCACGTGACCCAGAGTTTAGGGCGTGACATATGTAGTGAAGCGAAACATGTTGGGCATAAATATAACATAAAAGGAAAAGGATCGGTTCTCACAACTCTCCCCCTTAACGAATTTTGCCCCTGAAATTCACTACAAGGCTACAAGGTAAACAACTCTGGATACCTAGCACGAACCCTAAACTCAAGCTCCCAAGTTGCTTCTTCAACCCCGTGGTGAAGCCAAAGGACCTTGACATGTGTGATAGTTCTCCCCCGTAATAGTTGCTCTTTCGTGTCTAAAATCTTCACTGGATGCTCCTCATATGTGACATCCTCGTCAACCTGTAGTTCGGCCAAATCCAGAACATGTGAAGGGTCGGGCTCATACCTTCGAAGCAAAAAAACGTGAAATACATTGTGCATAGATGCCAACTGAGGTGGCAAAGCCAAATGATATGCTACCGCCCCAATCATTTTCAGGATTTCAAATGGTTCAATAAAGCGCGGTGATAGCTTTCCGCTATGACCAAACCGCATCAATCCTCTACGTGGCGAGACCTTCAAAAATAGGTGATCCCCAACTGCAAACTCTAAAGGTCTTGTCCTCTGATTAGCATAACTCTTCTGGCGACTCTGAGCTGTCACTAGGTGTTGGCGAATCACGGCAATCTTTTTGGTTGTCTCCCGCACTAAGTTGGGTCCCAAGACTGTGGTCTCTCCCACGTCTATCTAACACACTGGTGAACTACACGGCCTACCATACAAAGCTTCATACGGTGCCATTTCTATACTAGACTGATAACTATTGTTGTATGTGAACTCTGCCAATGGTAGATGATCCTCCAAAGAACCTCGAAAGTCAAGTACACAGGCTCTCAACATGTCCTCCAAAATCTGTATTGTCCACTCAGACAGACCATCTGTCTAGGGGTGAAAAGCAGTACTAAACATCAAGCTCATCTCGAAAGCCTTCTGTAGACTCTTCTAAAAACGCGATGTGAAGCGCGAGTCTCGGTCAGAAACAATCAATACAGGCACTCCATACAACTGGACTATTTTCCTGACGTAGAACCTACATAGTCTATCCACCGGATCATTCACACGAATAGGGAGAAAGTGTGCAGACTTCATCAACCTATCAACCACTACCCAAATAGCATCGTGCCCTTTAGGTGATTTAGGAAGTCCCGTCACAATGTCCATCGTAATATTCTCCCACTTCCACTCAGATATAGACAACGGCTGTAACGATCCTCTAGGTCTCTGGTGTTCTGCCTTTACCTGTTGACAGGTAAGGCATCGAGAAATGAACCAGATCACATCCCTTTTCATTCCCATCCACCAGAGCTGACAGCGCAAATCGTCATACATCTTCGTGCCCCTAGATGCACTACAAGATGTGAGTGATGAAAATCATGTAGCACCTCAGCTCGGCACGACTCTGGCACAAACAATCTCCATGTCAATCTCAAACTCTAATTTGAGCTAACGACCCATCTCGCAGTATCCTTCCCACTAGCAATAGGGTCCCGTATCATCTACACCTCCTGATCTGTTTGCTGAGCCTTTAACACACGTACAACCAATGCAGGTCGTGACACTACTGAAAATAAGGTCGCACCTCTCCTTGTCTCCCCGAGACACAGATCAAACTCACCAATCTCTCCTAGCATATCCCATTCTCGTATAGCCACAGAAGCTAACGAACCATGAGATCTCCTACTAAGTGCATCGGCCACAACATTAGCCTTTCCTAGGTGGTACTGTAAATCGAAGTCATAGCCTCCCAACAACTCCATCCATCGTTGTTGGCATAAGTTCAAGTATTTCTGTGAAAACAAATATTTTATGCTCTTGTGATTAGAGAAAACCTCGAAGTGCTCACCATATAGGTAATGCAGCCATGTCTTCAAGGCAAACACCATGACCGCCAACTCCAGATCGTGTGTCGGATAGTTCTTCTCACGTGTCTTCAACTGTCGAGATCCATAGGCCACAACCTTACCTTCCTGCATCAAAACGCAACCCAGACCATCATGTGACGCATCATAGTACACCGTATAACCTAAACCTCGCTCAGGAATGATCAATATTGGGGCACTGGTCAATCTCCTCTTCAACTCCTGGAAGGCTGACTCACAGGACTCACTCCAAGCAAACATAACTCCCTTTCACGTAAGACGCATCATCGGCATGGCAAGTCGAGCAAAATCCTGCATGAACCATCAGTAGTAACCTGCCAAAACCCAGAAAACTGTGGATCTCGAAGACATTCTTCGGTTTTTCCCAACCCATCACTACATTGGTCTTCGAAGAATCCACTCATACCCCATCTTTTGACACCACATGTGCAAGAAATCTTACCTCTGTCATCCAGAACTCACATTTCTCAAACTTCGCATACAAGCGATGCTCTCTCAAAAGATGTAGGACAATACGTAGATGTGCCACATGCAGCTCCGGCGTGGGTGAATAGATAAGGATATCATCCACGACCACGACCACAAAGCTGTCCAGATATTGGTGAAAGATGCGGTTCATCAAACCCATAAACATCGCAGGGGCATTCGTCAGATCGAACGACATAACCAGAAACTCATAGTGACCATAGCAAGTCCAAAAGGTGGTCTTCGGTATGTCTTCGTCCCTAATCCTCAGCTGATGGTACCCAAATCTCAAGTCAATCTTCGAGAAGCAGCTCAACCCTTTCAACTGATCAAATAAGTCTTTAATCCTCGGCATAGGGTACTTGTTCTTCACCGTTACCTGTTCAACCTCCAGTAGTCTATGCACAACCTTAAGGACCCATCCTTTTTCTTCGCAAAGAGAGATGGAGCTCCCCACGGTGACGTACTCGGACGTACAAACCCTTTGTTCAACAACTCCTGAAGCCGTACCTTGAGTTCTAGCAACTCAGCTGGTGCAAAGCGATAAGACGGCATAGAAATGGGAGCAGCTCCAAGAATCAGATAAATAGAGAACTCCACATCATGACTCGTTGGTAACTCGAATATATCGTTAGGAAAGACATCTGGGTAATCACAAACCACAGGGGGTAACTCCCCTCAAACCCCAATCGTCTCGTCTATCCTGAGAGCAGAAAGAGGGAACCCAAATTTCCTCGAGTCTGAACAACACTGGGTATAGACACCAAAACCTCATCCCGATCACCCACAAAGTAAAAGCAGTCACCCTCAGGCGTGCAGATCGTACCCTCCATCAATCGCAATCTATGAAGGCACGATAGGTGGTCAGCCAGTCCATCACTAGGATGACATCAAACGTGGTCATGTCTAGAATTATAAAATCAAACTCTAAACAACGACCGGCGACCCCCAACTCGCAACATCTACAAACTCTACTCAACACCACGTTCCCAATGACCGGGGTCTCTACGATCAACGCACTTCCTACAGGTCTATCTGTAACCCCAATGCAGATGCAAAAGCAGAGGAAATAAACAAATGTGATGCTCCTGTGTCGATGAGAACATAGGACCATGATCTATATACCAGGAGAGTACCTTTGATCATGGATGGAGTAGCTATAGCGTTGGGTACTTCTGGTGCTTTGGAAGCACTGGGATCAGCAAGGACATAAGCTCTGCCTTGTGGTGCTCTGATCTGCCCGCTGTAGGCTTGGGCCGTTGGTTGCCTCACAGACTGCGCTGAGACACCTCCTTTTACAAACCTAGATGTCTGAGTCCTAAGTTGTTGTGAAGTCTATCGTCTCTGTGTAGTTGGAATAACTGACACTCCTGTCGTACTCCGAACACTCCCTCCTCGTGGGCAGCATCTACGAATTTGCCCAGGCTAACCACACCTAAAACATACTGGTGGGTCTCTCCCCTGGGACTAGACGGGCACTGCATTCCAGACTTGGCACTTCTGCGGGCACTCAGGGGAACAGTGCCCCTATTGTCCGCATCAATAACAGATAAGCTCCCTCTGCTCTGGCCTTCATGTTGAAGCTACTGAAGGTGTAGGTGTAGAAAGCTGCGGCTAATACGATCCCATAGAATGATAACTCGGACCAAATAACCTTCGGCGCTTGTTCTTGCGCCCCTAAAGTTGTGTACCTCTTTCACTCTGCTGACTCTTGCTCTCCCTAACTCTGTGGCTCTCTGCCAGCGAGTTCTCTACTCGAATAGCAGCTTCCACCACATTGATGTAAACACATAGACCCAACGCTGCGATTCTATCCTTAATGGAAGGTCGAAGGCCCCTTTCAAACCTTTTGGTGCGCAACTCCTCTACTGACACCATCTCAGCTACAAACCGCTACAGATTCACGAACATGGCCTCATACTAGACCACAGTGAGGTTCCTCTAAACAAGAGAGAGGAACTCCTCTCAGTATGTATCTCTCGAAGAACTCAGGAAATATTTCTCCAGAAATGCCCTAGTAAAATTGGCCTATGTACTATCCACAGTGCTTTTAGCAAACTTCCACCACTCCCTTGTATCCTCCCGAAGTTGGAACACTGCCAACTTTACATGCAAAACATCCTCCTAAATTTCCAAGGTATTGAAGATCATTGTTGTTACTTCCAACCACTCGGTATCAACCTTGGGGTACGGCTCCCCAGAGAAGGTTGGCGGATCCAAATGCCAAAATTCCCTCATTGCCACAGAGGCCCTTGGCTCAGGTGCCCTTATTGCTTCTACCATCGCTCTCATGGTAGCCAGCATCTCATGTACAACATCAGCACCGCCCACTTATTCTTGTGGGACATGAACGTCCTCTTCTTTCGGAACCTGAACATATGCACAACCTCGGCCACGACGCCTGCCACGGCCTCGTCCCTGTCCTCCCCTTGTCAACATAATTTTATAGAGGCAATATGACAGAATAAGCTCTCATAAAACATGTTATCACTAATGTAAACATTGCACACATAATCATGCTAAACATAGCCATGTAAGATTATGTAAACACTCCCCACATACTGAGGAGAACCAACAAGACAGACTTGTGAATTTGGGTAACCCATTTAGATTCCTTACTAGAAAACATGTCGGCTAAATGCGTTTCTAACTTGGCTTCCAAATTAGTTAATCCAAACGCCCTAAGGCAAGATAAATCAATCCTCAGGTTCAACCTCTGTAACCACATATACACCAATTATCATACTCAACAAGCTATCAGCATGTCATAAAAATGCGTAACTACATGCAAACAAGCATATGCAATCATCCTCACCAGGTGATACACCCTCTTTCCATGGCTCTTAGGTATTCGAACCCAGAACTCTGATACAAATTTGTCACATCCCAAACTCCAGGGTCACGTGAAAAGTCCACCAAACACCAGCTTTATAAAAATAGGTTTCTCAATAGTTAAATACAACCTTTAAACTGAACAACCCAAGAGTCAACTCTAATAAACAGTAGACATACAAATCCAACATGAATATAATATATCGCCCTAAGGCGTACAAAAGAAAAATAATAAAGTCTTCCACCATCCGTCACCACGGGCATCACTAGATCTACTCATCGAGATCATCCACATGAATACCTAAAAAAGGTTTGATAAATCCCACACCGTGAGTTAAAGCCCAATAAAAATAGACAATGATGCAATAAAGTAGGTTATGTAATCACATAATATAAACATGACTCATCCACATGAGCCTTGAAAAGGTTTTATTTCATAAAACCCCAAGTTTTCCATCTTCACAACCAAGCATTTTAACTATGCAAATAACGTTTCACAGTTAAAGATAAACAGTAACAAAATGTTATTTTTCCACTTGGATCATACAACTGAGGAAAGAGAAATAAATCCTATGTACCGACTCCGTCACAAGAGACATATGTAACAACTATAGGCACTTGTACATTACTTATACCTGAATCATTTAAGACCTATTAGGTAATGAAAAGTTTCATACGGAGCAACCACAATGTAACTGCTTAATTTATGAGCCCAAAACCCGAGGGTACAAAGCACCCACCACTTAATTTATTGGGATTAACTCGAAGGTACAAAGCACCTACTCTGCGCACGTTTCCAGACTTCCACCGAGGGTAACTCGTGCTAAATACCCGTTATCCTAGAACATCTATATAATCATTCAAAAACCAACCCGTAGCTTGACTACGAAACAAAAATATTTTCACAAATTATACATTGAACATGTACAAAGATCTATCCATCAACATGGAGATCAAACAACCTTAAAAACATATGTTCCACCGTTTCATCAAAACGTTTAAAAGTTGAGACTCAACCACGAGGGTTAGCTCCAAACCTCCAAAACACATTTTTTTAAAGATTTTCACAAACCCTCCGATTTCAAAATCACCCCTTTGAAAACCATAACCATCCACATGTTCAATATCATGCAATAAACCAAGAAAAAGTGTAAAAATATGCTTTTTCATCCAAATAACGAGGTTTAAACATAAAACATGATATTTAAAGAATTTTTAACCAGTGAAAAGGCATATAATTTCATGTAGCACCCTTTAACGACAACATACTCTAGGATCCTACCTCGGTGAGTCAAAAACTTGACGCCTCGATCCACGTGCAAACACGAACTTCGTCGAAATGAGATTCTATCCGGATGAAAGCAGAGCCCATAGCGTGGATAGCAAGAATCCACTTACAGATCGTGAAAAACTAAGCCCCAGGCCCTCAAAAGTCTAGAGAGAAGGTGGAGGTAAAGAAACTTAGCCTTAAAGAAGAGTTTTATTTTTCAAAATATCTAACTCAAGTTAGATATTTAAAGCCTCGGCCTCGCCCAGGGCGTTAGTCGATTGAACCCACCAGTTCAGTCGACTGGAAAGCTTCTGGAAAAGCCAAAAAGTTACCACTAACATAGGTCAGTCGACTGGACCTCCTAGGTCAGTCTACTAAAAAGCTACTGGGGGCATCAGTCGACGGGAAACACCCCATCAGTTGACTGAAAAGCTTCTTCCAAGCCTCAAAACATTCCAGTAGCCTGGTCAGTCGACTGATTCACCCACATTAGTCGACTAGACCCTTGTGCCAAAAGAAAAACACTTAAACAAAACTCAAGAAAACATAAAACACATATGTACATGTGATTCTACGACGTTTAAAGCATAAATCATTCATCGATGGTGTACATGTAGTGAAGCGAAACACGTTGGACATAAATATAACATAAAAGGAAAAGGACCGAGTCTCACACATGCAACCAATAAGAAAATGGAAAAATAAAAAAATAGCATATAATGTCATAATTATTTCCATCATCCTTTTTCCTTATAAAACAAGACTTAAGCCCCCCATTTTGTTCTTCATATTTCGGAA
Source organism: Heliamphora ciliata (assembly GCA_032360265.1). Classification (NCBI taxonomy): domain Eukaryota; kingdom Viridiplantae; phylum Streptophyta; class Magnoliopsida; order Ericales; family Sarraceniaceae; genus Heliamphora; species Heliamphora ciliata. Next base: position 12,770 of record JAUMHN010412992.1, read on the forward strand.
ATAGGAGAGAGAAAAACCAAAATATTGAGTGTTCTTGAGGTTCTTCAAGGGTTTGAGAGAAAAAAGAGAAGAATAAGGAGGATCCAAAAATAGGAGGTCTTTGGAGACTAAGAACACACTAAAGCCAAGTCCTCTAGCGATTCTCTACTTTTAGTCTTTAAACAAGTAAGTAAATCCCTTAAATCTTCTGCCATTCTCTCATAAAACAACCCTCAATCTATCTCTGTAAACAACCCTAAGAATAAGAAACAATATTTCACTCAAAAAGGCATGTGTGAGTAGATTTGGGGCTGTTCATATGAGACCAAGTGCTATATGTGTTTGCATGTAAGTGTTTTTGAGTTTTATGGCTTGAATAGACTCTCATACTTCGGTATCAATGAACAAATTATATGCATGCAAAAAAAAGACATTAAATTTAGACATATCTTGAGCTAAGTTACCGAAACCCTACATGGCCTTATTTTTTGGGCATATTAACTTTTTGTCATAAACTTTAAACCACCATAACTAATTGTAAAAAATGATCTAAATGTGATTTTTATGTCCAAACCTATCCTTTTAAGTTCTCTTTCATAAAAAATTAGTTTGAAGTGATTTCTTTGGGTAGAACTCAAGTTATAACATTTTTACGAAAGATTGTCAGATTTTGACCACTCTGAGTTGTAGACATAAAAATCATAGGTTAGAGTGAGAACCGAGTTTAGGTCAAAACATAAAACTTGTAGATAACATATTTAAATTACTATTCACCAAATATGAGTCAACAATATGAAGCCTTGATAGGTCAAAACCCTTCCCAAAGTCATTGTTATGATTCAATAACAGACAGAGCTCTCTGTCACACAAATTTATGGGACCAAAAACCTATGTTTTTAATAGCCAAATCCAAAAGTGGTTTTCATGAAAAATATATCTAACACATTAAAATAGAAACAGAGAAAAATTCAGCCCAAAATACCCTTAGATGGTCCTCCAAAGGTCATGAGCATTCTCTGTTGAAAACCGGTTCAGCTGAACCTTTTTATGCTGACTGAACCAATTTTATAAATTGAACAAAATCTTCAACTTGTTCCAAACAACTAGCCTTAGAACAAAACATGAATCTTGTAGGGGACAGCTTGAACTAAAACCTCTCCAAAAATCAGACCCATAGCCATTGAATTGTTACCCCAAAACTAAGGCCAACAGAGACCCAAATTCTGCATTTTTCTCTATAAAGTGCTGAATGGTTCTTAATTAAAATAAATGACCATTTTGCCCTAGGATCTAACCTTAGTGTTAAACATGAAAGTTGTAAGAAATATTTTATCTAATTGGTGTTCAAAAATTTGAAGTTAACTCCATGTCTAGGTACCTCAAAACACTGTTGTAACTTTAAAATTGACGCTTGAACAATTATCCAAATTT